>SZWC01003264.1:77584-92256 GCA_023375785.1 Penium margaritaceum
GGCACTGAGAAGCACACTGCTGAATCCAGCATTAGTGTTTGTGCGCATGACGTGCATCTGAACAACCTGGCTTCGTATGAGGACATGGAAAAACATGCAATTGTGTGAAATCTAGGTTTTTCAGAAACCCTTTCTCCTGCCAGAAAAGAGTCACATGGATGATGGAATTTGGTTCTCAATCTGCGGAGTTGCAAATGGTGGAGAGAACGAGGGACAAATCAAGCTATACAGGAAAAAAAAAAGAGGGAAGAAGAAAACGAAGAAGAAGAAGATGCAGGCGTCTTCCTTCAAGGGCTGCTGAACTGTGAGCTGAATGACCTGTGAGGACTCCCTTGCATGCAGACAAAGGAATCTTGCCTCGCAGGCGAAGGTGAATCAGCAGAGTGGTTGGATTTCACACATCATGCAGAATCTCATTAAATGATGCCAAGTATCAGCGGCGTTCATCATGGCCACCTTCTCTCGTCTTTCAAGTTGTTTTTTTTTTTTCATTTTCCCTCTGGTTTTCCTTTTTGCTTTCCTATAGAGATTGAAAATGGTCCAGGCCGAGAATCTTGCTGGGCCTCGCCTCCTTCCGGTAGGTGCTTGTTTGGCTCTATCTAGATTGCCTTGGCGCTAATCAGTTTTCCATGGCTCTAATCAGACTGCCATGGTTCAGATTTCAATCGGGTTAATGAGCCTAAGGCATTGAAGGACTTTTTTGGAATTGCGATACTGCCTGGGTTCACAATGTTTCACTGGTGTTTTGATTCCAATTATTGCCCAGACTACTGCATTAAACTTCACCATTACCAACAACCTTAATCCCCCCCCCCTACCCCCTCCCGCCTTCCCCAGCCTACCCCGGGGATCACAATGAATCTTTACGAGGCTCATGTTAAAGCAATGCCATACCATACCCAGCCACCCGTCAGGAAATTTTCACGATTTGAATGTGAAGAGAATGGGTTCAACTCAAACCCACGTACCACGGATCGCACTTGCATCATCCATCGGTCAGTGTGCGTGAGAAATGTGTGGTGCTCATGCTACATGATTCTTGAGAGTGGATCAGAAATGCATCATTGAATCCATGGCAAGCCAGGGATTTTTTTTGGAGTTTGAAGATGGGTGTCTTGAAGCCACCGATCTCCAGTGGTGAGTTCGCGTCATCATTGTTGCCTCCCTCCGTCAGTGTGTCCATATCGACCGGTCGAGGATGAACCGCTGGTCCACCAGATACTGGCCACTTGTATGTATCAGCCTGACCGCACGTGTTTCACAAGCATCCTACCTTGTTTTGTTCTTTAACCTGGACAAGTCGACATTTGTCACCTTCTCGTGGTCCACTGCCCGACACCACGCCTGCAGCTGAAGCTGCGAGCTCTCCTCAGTGGACTAGCCTCACGCTAGGTTCCAACCAAATGACAACTGTTGCAGATGGGTGGCAGGTCCTCTCGGATGCATTCCTTTCATCCAAACCGGAGGCAAAGACAAAAAAAAACACTGCCCTCCAAGCGTCTTTGATTTCGTTGATGTAGGAAGCTGCACCGAAGCAATGCTTGTCACCTCGACACAGGTAATTGTAGGCAGAGCATTCGTGACATGGCCCAGACAAGGTGAATAAGTACCATGTCCTGGGAGGGCGATGGAGATGATGGGGCGCCAGCTGAAGCTGACGACTCTTCTGAGTCTGAGCGACAGCACATTGCAACAGAAAAGCAGACGAAGAAGTCGTGAATGGATCCAATCCAAAGATGTAGATGTCTCAGTTGAAAGAAAGGTGAAGGACCTCAAGGGTACTCCAGGAAGGGCGGGAACTCAGGAAGTTTGTGGAAGCAAATCGACCACTTGCGCAAGCACCAGTAGGCCAAGGGGTAGGGAACCCAAAACATGGTAGACCATGCAACTGTGGACACTTCCACCATCACCATGCAAGCGGGAGCATAAGCAGTGGGACAGGGGAACAGTGCTTTCGCCCATGGCATTGCTGGAGTTCGGGCCATGTTCAGCAAAGGATATCTCCAGCAGCGCATTGAACCGGACGTCTTCCGATGCAACCCGATGGCAAAGCCTTTGGGCTACACGACGGTATCGCAACAGATCACACCAGCTTTCATGGTGTTCTTTGCATGCATTTGCAACCAACAAAAGGTAATGTCATTGGAAATCTACTTTGCCGTGGATGGATGGAAATGTGATGCCCAAAAAAGATGTTTCTTGGCGTCAGCAGCTAGAAATGGAAGATCTACTCCCTCTCCTTTCCAACAATCCTGGGGCTTGTGGGAGAGATTTTGATGCCTCACTGGGGACAATGAGTCCACCAACAACAACGTGATTGACATCTGGCTCATCGAGCAGCAACCATAGTTTGCATAAACCAGACACAGCCACAGTGTCAGCCACCTCATGAACCTGAACGTGCATGACGTGATAAAGCCTTTTGCAGGTGGCGGATATGGCGTTGAAGGTCCGGGCCATCATCATGTTGCACTGCATCTGGGGTTGCTGGTGTGTCTGGAGCTGCTCCTGGCACATTGCGGGTTGCTGCAGGCGTATCTTGTGTTCTCTTGCGAACACATGATTCATGTATCTTGTGTTCTCTTGCAAACACATGATTCATGTGTCTTGTGTTGGAGCACTAGGCTCATCTCAAGGCATGCATCGTTGCAGTCCACACCTTTTCTTCTTTTACACTTGCATTTAGCATGAGTGATGGGAAACAGAAATGTGTGTGTGATTGTGTTCAGCCCTTGCATCTGGGCATCTGTAGTCTGTTTGTGCAGTATTGAATAGGGGAGAAGTGCATTTTTCTGCATCTCTTTCTGCAGTGCAGAGGTGTACATTTTCATTTGCATAGTGCATACGCAATGTGCAGGTACACATTACAGCAGCCCTATGCATGTGTACATTTTTTGCATTCTTCATCTACAATGTGCATGTGAAGTGTACCATGCACAGGTTTGCATTTTTCTGCATGTGCTTTTTTTCCCGCACCATGGTCCACCATTTTCCCCATGCTTTGTTCATGCGCACAGAGAACTTGCACTGTGCAGCAGCACTATGCACATCGCATCTACTACACACTAGATTATGCACCCGTTTGAATTTTCTTCAGCCATCCATTGTAGCCAGGGAGAGGCGTCTAAGGCGGAGGCCTCATACGGAGAACAGCAAGTTCATGGAGATGACGCTGGTGGACCTCTTTTCTGAAATGTTTACCACACAAAAAGCACCACCAGCAGCAGAGGAGGAGGAGGAAGGCACGTTGGAGAAAAAGCAGGAGAATTTAATGATTTTTCCCTTGAGGATCAGAAAAAAATCTGATAGAGTACAACAAGAACCACGGAAGGTGTTTTCAAATCTCAACCTCACCACCGTGGACTTGATGTTGGTGATAGCTACCCCCACCCCCATTGGAGTTGCTCTTCTCACTTGTTTGTCATATCATGATTGATATCTACCACTGGCTTGCTCAGCAAACGGGGGACACTATGATCAGTCAGAAAATTCAGATCAATTTTCCTGACTTCCATGAACTTCCAATCACACCACACGGAATCATGGCAGACGAGTTGGTGCAGGAGGGAAAGAGGATGAGCAAGATCCATACTTGGTGGAGCCTGATGGCCTGGTGGGTTTAGTTGGAGAGATGGTAGAGGGTATGGGTGACGGGGGAGGACGAGCAGTACATATAGGCTTCTGATTTGTAAGCTTCATATGTGCTCATTGTTGTAACCTTTCCGTAAGTGTTTCATGTGCTTGTTTTGTGTCAATGCAGCCCTTGCAATCGATCCCTGGTCAGATTTTACGTTGCAAGTGATTGGTTTGCTAAGTGCTCCCATAGAATGTGTCTCTCCTTTTGCAAATTCCAATGTGCAACACATTGAATGGTGCAACAAACGCATATAATGACGGATTTTTGGATCACTTATGTGATTGACTAATGTTTTCTAGCTATTGCATGATTGGTTGACATTGCCCCTGATATGCTATTATTTCTAGTCATGAAATCTAGCTTGTTAGACAAACCAAACCTTTCAGCAGGACATGACACGCTGTTGTGACCTATTGTGCACATTCTAGAAGTGCGCTGTGGCCAAACCCACTACATTCAGAGCAAAGTGACAAAGAGGAATACTACATAACATTGTGATACTAGTCCCCAGTGCTGAAATTTTTATTTCTCTTGCGGATATTATCTTCAGATGTCAAATCTTCCTTGGATTCTGCACTTCAGCATCAGTGTGCACCCTTGTAGATTTTTTTTTCCAAGACTGACGGTTACACTGAGCGTACCAATCAGAGACTCAAAACACATTTCACCGAATTCTTCCGAGATGCATGAACAATGAGTGGGTGGTCAAGCTACCAAATGCAGACTTCCGCTTACAGCTCAACGACGTCTATCGCATCCAGCAAAATTCCATTTGATGTTGTCAATGACGAGATACAAGTGACCCCTATTGTGCTGCAGAGTTCTATCAGCATCCACCACGTCCATGTCCAACGGTGGAACTTACACAAATTTTAGCATGAGAGTCCACAAAAGTTGACTTAGACCTAGGCTGCGGTGAAGCGTGTAGCCAACACTTGTTACTCCGTCACCCAATACAGCGCAAGTGAATGTGCCATGAAGAGAATTTTGAACACAAAACTACGTGAAGAGGAATGCATAGATATCAAGCCAAATTGATATGGTCTCTTTGAAAGAGAGGAAACATGCACACCTCTCCTCGCCAAACTCTGCCTCCGATAGACTTTTGCAATTCATCTCCTCTTCCACTTTCATACAAATCAAGCCCTTTTGTGACCTTGATGGGAATGCCTCTGGATAGGAGGTTCCCCGACTAAAAGTCTCATTACAAAGAAAGATATGGAGTACATCATTGAGGACATCTTTCGGAACCAATGTCAAGGAGAAGTCACATTGTATCTTGTCAAGTGGCCTGGCTACGGCGCCGTCCACAACAGCTGGGTATCTAATGACTACCTCTAAGACGTCAACCATCTCAGTGACGGTGATTTTGGCCATTACCGGCCTCTGTTTTGCAAGGTGACTATTTTTTGTGGCAAAAGGGGGGGAAGCGCCACGTTTGTGCCATACACCAAAGTCAACATGTGGGCAAGTATGTCATCATAACCTTGGCACGACGTGTACCCAGTGTCGGAATTTCATGCCAACGCATCGTTGTAAGCCTTGCCAAGTGCTCTGACTTGCCATTTTCCTTTCCCAGAGTTTTGGAAAATGTCAAGAAATGTCGAAAAAAGTGACGCGAAAACTTAACAACCAGAAGGAAGCAGATTTGGGACCAATTTTAGAACCCGGACCTGATCCCTCATGCATGGCTGCCTCTCTCACTTTCAGAACATACATGACACAGGGAGGGAAACTTGTACCATGGAGAGTGTGATTCACTATCATTTCCACTTGTGTTAGACACGTGGGAAGGTTTTGAACGTCCTGGAAACTTCTGGATTGAAGCGAATTCCCGTCATGTATATGTTGACTTGAATGGTACAGTGAAATTTGCTGGAAATGATCTCTATTGGCCCATGGGTTCTTCCATGCATGTATAACTGAATTCAAAATTTCATTCATCCAACTAATTTGCAATAGGAAATGCTAAATTGGCGCTGAAATGCTAAGTAAAATGATTGTTTTACTCTCGTAGGCGTTCCAGAACCTCCCAGAAAGTAATACTTAACTTCTATCCGAGTTACCAAGGAAATAGATGGGAGTTGGATTACAGTCTAAATAATATGATTATGCTCTTTCCTGGTTGCAGAAAATTAAACAATAATTAATGTTTAAGAAGGAGATGAATTAAACCGCAAAATCAAAATCATCGCCCGGCTGCGACCTGGGGCCCTCCAGAAGACTCAACTTCACTTAACATCAATGCTTTCTTGAGAAGATTTCAATCTGACGGTGCCTCCCTCCTGTCTTCTCACAGACACACCCATAAATTCAACATTCAGGACTTAATGGGACTCCACATTAAGATAACCTTTCATCTCCCCCAAATCCCGCGCCTGTGCCTACAAAGCCCACGCCTGCGACTACAAAGCCTGTGCCTGCACCTACAAAGCCCGCGTTTGTGCCTACAAAGCCCGGGCTTGCGCCTACAAAGCTTGCGCCTGAAAAACCCGCGCCTTTACCTACAAAGCCCGCGCCTGCGCTTACCAAGCCCTCCCCTACGCCTAAAAAGCCGGTGCCTGCGCCTACAATGTCCGAGCCTGTGCCTATACAGCCTCTTACTGTGCCAACAAAGCCTCTGCCTCCGCTGATAAAGCCTGATCCTGTGCCTACAAAGTCCCCGCCTGCGCCTACAAAGCCCACGCCTGCACCTGCATCTACAAAGCACGCAACTGCGCCTCCAAAACTCACCTTTGCACCTACAATGCTCGTGCCTCCACCTACAAAGCCTGCGCTTGCGCCTACAAAGCCCGTGTATGTACCTACAAAGCCCACGCTTGTGCCTACAAATCCCGCGTCTGCACCTACAAAGCCCGCACTTATGCGTGTAAAGCCTGTGCCTGCACATACAACGCCCGTGCTTGCGCCTACAAAACCCACGCTGGCACCTACAAAGCCAGCACCTGCGCCTTCAAAGGCTGCACCTGCTCCTACAAAGGCCGCATATGGACCTAAAAATCCCAGGCCTATGCCTACAAAGCCCACACCTGCACCTACAAAGCCCGTGCCTGCACCTGCAATGCACGCACTTGCATGTACAATGCCCACACTTGCGCCTGTAACAACTGTGCCTGTGCCTACAACGCCTACGCCTGCACCTAAAATGCCCGCCTTTATGCCTCCAAACCCTGCAACTTCACCCACAAATCCTGCATCTTTGCATACAAAGCCCGTGCCTTTGCATACAAAGCCCGCACCTGTACATACAAAGCCCGCACCTCCGTCTGCAAAACCCGTACCTGAACCTACTAAGCCCGTGCCTGCACCTGCAAAGCTCGCACCTGCACCTACAAAACCCGTGCCTGTGCCTACAAGGCCCACGCAAGTGCCTACAAAGCTAGCCCTTGTGCCTACAATGCCTGTGCCTGCACCTACAAAGGCTGCCCCTGCGCCTACAAAGCTAGCACCTGTGCCTTCAAAGCCCGTTCCTCGGCTATATAGCCCGCGCCAGCGCCTACAAAGCCCACGCGTGCACCAACAAATCCCGCGCCTGTGCCTAAAAAGCCCACGCTTCACCAAGAAACCTGTGCCTGCTCATAAAAAGACCCCACATGCACCTGCAAAGCCTGCGCCTGCGCCTAGAGAGCCTCTGTCCGCACATACAAAGCCCGCGCCTACGCTTGCAAACCCCGCGCATGTGCCTGCAAAGCCCACGCCTTCCCCAATAATGCCTGCGGCTGCGCCCACAAAGCCCGTGTCAGCATCTACAAGGCCCATGCCTACGCCTACAAAGCCCACACGTGTACCTACAAAGTCCATGCTAGTAGCTACAAAAGCACGCGTGTGCACCTACGAAGCCCGCACCAGCGTCTCGCACCTGCACGTACAAAGCCTACGCCGACAAAGCCCACGCATGCGCATACAAAGTCCACACCTACACCAAGAAAGTGCATGCCTGCACCTTAAAAGCCCATGCATGCACCAACAAAGCCGGTGCCTGTGCCTACAAAGCCCGTGCGTGCATCTAGAAAAGCCTGCGCTTGCGCCTACAAAGCTCGGGCCGACGCCTGCAAAGCCAGCACCTTTGCCTACAAAGCCTGCGCCTATGGAAAAAAGGTCCACGCGTGCACCAACAATGCGTATGCCTTCGCCATGAAAGCCTGCGCTTGCGCCCACAAAGCCCGCGCCGGCGCCAACAAAGGCCACGCCTGCGCCTACGAAGCCCGCTCCCAACCTACAAAGCCCACGCTTGCACCTACAAAGCCAGCGCTGGTGCCTACAAGGATCGCACTTGGACCTGCAAAGCCCGCGTCTTTAAGTGCAAAGCTAGTGCCTATGCCTGCTTTGCCCACGCCCGCGCCTACAAAGCTCGTGTGTATGCCTACAAAGCCCGCGCCTGCACCTACAAAGCCCGCGCTTGTGCCTAAAAAGCCCGTACCTGCGCCTACAAAGCCCGTGCCTGTGCCTACAAAGCCCGTGCCTACGCCTACAAAGCCCTTGCCTGCACCTACAAAGCCCGTGCTTGCGCATTTAAAGCCCACGCTTGCGCAAACAAAGCCTGCCCATGCGCCTGCAAAGCCCACGCCTACACCTATAAACCTCGTGCCTGCGCCTTCAAAGCCCATACCTATACCTACAATGCTTGCTCCTGCACCTTCAAAACCCGCACTGAAGCCTACAAAGCCTGCGCCTTTGCCTAAAAAGCCCATGCCTGCGCCTACAAAGCTCCTACCTGTGCCAACAAAGCCCGTCCCAGCGCCTAGAAAGCCACGCCTGCGCATACAAAGCCCACGCCTCCACCTACAATACTTGTGCCTAGCATACAAAGCCCTTGCCTACGCGTACAATGCCCTCGTCTGCGCCTACATTGCCAACATCTGCACGTCCAAAGCCTTTGCCTGTGCATACAAATCCCGCGCCTATGCTTGCAAGGTCCGCGCCTGTGCCTGCAAGACCCATGCTTGCGCTTACAAAGCCTGCGCCCATGCCTACAAACCCTACGCCTATACCTACAAGGCCTATGCCTGCACCTAAAAAGCTTGCGCCGGTGCCTTCAAAGCCTACGCCTGTGCCTACAAAGCCCGTGCTTGTGCCTACAGAGCCCATGCCTACGCCTACAAAGCCCGTGCCTAAATGTACAAAGCGCGCTCCTACACATGAAAATCCTGTGCGTGAAACTTCAAATCCCACGCTTGTGTGTACAAAGCCAGCGTATGCGTCTACGAAGCCCGCACCTGCGCCTACGAAGCCCGCACTTGCGCCTTCAAAGCCCGTGCCCACGCGTAGAAAGCCAGCGCTTGTACCTACATAGCTCGCGCCTCCGCTCACAAAGCCCAAGCCTGCACTTACAAAGCCTGCGTGTGCGCCTACATAATCCACGCCTGTGCCTATACAGTTCGCGCTTGCACCTACAAAGCTCGTGCGTACACGTAAAAATCCCATGCCTGTGCCTTCAAAGACTATGCTTGTGCCTACAAATCACGCGCCTGTGCCTACAAAGCCCACACATGCGCCTACAAAGCCCGCACCTACCCTAAAAAGCCCATGTAGCACCTACTAAGCCAGCGCCTGCACCTACAAAGCCAGTGCCTACACCTACAAAGCCAACGCCTAAGCCTACAAATCCTGCGCCTACGCCTGGAAATCCCACGCTTTCACATGTAAAGCCCGCGCCTGCACCTACAAAGCCCATGCCTTTGCATATGAAGCCCGCGCCAATGTGTAAAAAGCCCGCACCTGCACCTAAAAAGCCCGCGCTTGCGCCTACAAAGCTAGTGCCTACGCCTAGAAAGCACACTCCTACAAATCCCACGCCTACAAATCCCACGCCTACAAAGCCCATGCCTGTGTCTACAAAGCAAGCGCCTACACCTACAAAGCCTGCGCCTGCAACTACAAAGCCTGCAGTTGCGCCTACAAAGCCCGAACCTGCACCTAGAAGGCCACGCCTGTGCACACAAAGCCCGCGTCTGCATCTACAAAGCCTATGCCTGCCCCTTCAAAGCCCGTTCCTGCGCGTACAAAGCCCACAACTGCACCTACAAAGCCTGCTCCTGTGCCAACAAAGCCCGCGCCTGTGCCTACAAAGCTTGCGCCTGCACCAATAAAGCCTGCCCCTGTGCATACAAAGCCCGCACCTGCACCTAGAAAGCCCGTGCCTGCGCCTACAAAGCTTCCGCCTATGCATACAAAGCCCGCTTCTGCGCCTGCAAAGCCCGCGCATGCACCTACAAAGCCGGCGCCTACGCCTACAAAGCCCGTTTCTGCGCCTACAAAGCCCATGGCCGCACCTACAAAGCCCATACCTACGCTTATAAAGCACATGCCTATACCTATATAAAAGCCTGCGCCTACGCCTATAAAGCCAGCGCCTGTGCTTAGAAAGCTTGTGCCTGCGCCTACATTGCCTACACCTACGCCTACAAAGCCCGTTCTTGCACCTACAAAGCCCACGCATGCGCCTACAAAGCCCGCACCTGTGTGTATGAACCCCGTGCCTACGCCTACAAAGCCTGTGCCTATTCCTACAAAGTCCATGCCTGCACCAATATACCGCAGGTCTATGCCTTGAAAGCCAGTGCATGGGCATACAAAGCGCGTTCCTGCACCTACTAAGCCCGTGCGTGAACCTTCAAAGCCCACGCCTGTGCCTACAAAGCCCGCGCCTACGCCTACAAAGCCAGCACCTTTGCCTATAAAGCCCGCGGCTATGGAAGCAAAGCCAACACCTGCGCCAACAAAGTGCACGCCTGCGCCTTGAAAGCCCGCGCCTGCGCCTACAAAGCCCGTGCCTGTGCCCACAATGCCTGCGCCTACGCCTACAAAGCCCGCTCCTGCACCTACAAAGCCCACGCTTGTGCTTACACAGCCTACACCGATGGCTACAAATCTCGTGCTTGCGCCTGCAAAGCCAACGCCTATGCCTGCAATACCTACGCATGCGCCTGCAAAGCCTGCACTTGCGCCTACAAAGTCCGGGTCTGCACCTACTAAGCACGCGCATGTGCCTACAAAGCCCGCGCCTATGCCTACAAAGCCCGCGCCTACGTCTACAAAGCACGCGCCTGCACCTACAAAGCCCGTACCTCCACCAACAAAGCCCTTGCCTGCGCCTGCAAACACCGGGCCTACGCCTAAAAAGCCCACGGTTGCGCAAACCAAGCCTGTCCATGCGCCTGTAAAGCCCGTGCCTCTACCTACAAATCCCGCTCTTGCGCCTACAAAGTCTGCCTGCACCTACACAGCATGCTCGTGCTCCTCCAAAGCCCACGCTTGCACCTACAAAGCCACTTCTGCACCCACAAGGCCCGCACCTATGCCTAAAAAGTTCGTGCCTGGCTTACAAAGCCCGTACCTACGCCTACAATGCTCGCGGCTGCGCCTACATTGCCTGCGCTTGTACCTACAAAACCTCCGCCTATGCATGCAATGCCCATGCATGTGCGTGCAAAGCCTGCATCTGTGCATGTAAAGCCCATGCCCGCACCTACAAAGCCTACGCCTGTGCCTAGAAAGCCTGCACCTCCGCCTACAAAGCCCGCGCCTATGCCTACAAAGCCTGTGCATGCACCTACAGAGCCCATGCCTGGCCCTACAAAGCCCAAGCCTAAACCTACAAAGCCCACGCCTATACCTACAAAGCCTTCGCATGAAACTTCAAATCCCACACTTGCACACACAAAGCCAGTGCATGTGCCTACAAAGCCCGCGCCTCCGCTTACAAAACCAGTGCATGCGCCCACAAAGCCCTCACCTATGCCTACACAACCCACGCCTACGCTCACAAAGCCCACGCTTGCACTTTCAAAGCTCACGCCTGCGCCTAACAATCCCGTACCTACGCCTATAGAGTTAGAGATAGCGCATACAAAGCCCGTTCCTGCGCATTAAAAGCCTGAGCCTATGCCTACCGAGACCGCGCCTGCACCTACAAATCACCCGTCTGCGCCTAGAAAGCCAGCACTTGCACATACAAAGCCCGTGCCTAAGCGTGCAAAGCTCGTCCCTACACCTACAAAGCCCACGCATGTGCCTACAAAACTGGCGCCTGCACCTACAAAGCCCACCCCTATGCCTATAAAGCCCGCACCAACCCAACAAGGCCCACGCAGCACCTACAAAGTCAGTGCCTGCGTCTTCAAAGCACGTACCTATGCCTTCAAAGCCCGCACATGCACCTACAAAGCCCGCGCCTATGCCTACAAAGCCCGCGCCTGCAACTACAAATCCCGTGCTTTCACATGCAAAGCCCGCGCCTGCACCTACAAAGCCCACGCCTTCACATACAAAGCCCGCGCCTGTGCGTACAAAGCCCGCATCTGCACCTACAAAGGCCAAACCAGGGCCTCCGAAGGCCGCGCCTGCACCTAAAAAGCCCGCGCATGCGCCTACAAAGCCCGCGCCTATGCCTACAAAGCCCGCGCCTATGCCTACAAAGCCCGCGCCTATGCCTACAAAGCCCGCGCCTATGCCTACAAAGCCCGCGCCTATGCCTACAAAGCCCGCGCCTATGCCTACAAAGCCCGCGCCTGCAACTACAAATCCCGTGCTTTCACATGCAAAGCCCGCGCCTGCACCTACAAAGCCCACGCCTTCACATACAAAGCCCGCGCCTGTGCGTACAAAGCCCGCATCTGCACCTACAAAGTCCAAACCAGGGCCTACGAAGGCCGCGCCTGCACCTAAAAAGCTCGCAACTGCGCCTAAAAAGCCTATGCTTGTAGAAATGAAGCCTGCGCATGCACCTAAAAAGCCCGTTCATATGCCTACAAATCCCGCGTCTTGGCCTTCAAAGCCTGTGCCTGCGCCTACAAAGCTCGCGCCTGCGCCTACAAAGCCCGCGCCTGCACCTTTAAATCTCGTGCCTGACCTACAAAGCCTGCGCCTGCACCTAAAAAGCCCACGCATGCGCCTACAAAGCCCTCACCTGTATCAGCAAGGCCTGCTCCACCATGTACAAAGCCCGCGCCTGCACCTGATAGCCTGCACCTGCACCAACAAAGCATGCGCCTACGTCTACAAAGCCTGTGTGTGCACCTACAAAGCCCACACCTGCGCCTACAAAGCCCGCACCTACGCCTACAAAGCCTGCACCTGCGCCTACAAAACCCGCACCTGCGCCTACAAAGCCCATGCCTACGCCTACAAAGCTCACGACTGTACGTACAAAAGCCCGTGCTTGCAATTACAAAACCCGTGCCTGCACCTTCAAATCCCACGCTCGCGCAAAGAAAGCCCGCGCCTACGCCTAAAAAGCCTGCGCATGTCCCTACAAAGCTTGCACCTTTGCCTACAAAGCCCACACCTTCGCCTACAAAGCCTGGGGTTGCGCCTACAATGGCCGGGCCTACGCCTACAAAACCCGTGCCTGTGCGTACGAAGCTCGCACGTGCACCTTTGAAGTCAGCGCTTGCACTAAACAAAGCCCATTCTTGCATATAAAAACTCCACGCCTACACCAACAAAGCGCATGCCTGTGCCTTTCAGGCCCACGCCTATGTGTTCAAAGTCCGTGCTTACGCCTACAAAGCCCACACCTGCGCCTACAAAGCCCGTGCCTGCGCCTACACAGCCGTGCATGTGCCAACAAAGCCCGCACCTGGACCTGCAAAGCCCGTGCCTTCTTTTGAAAAGCACGTAACTACGCCAGCAAAGCCTGTCCCTATGCTTGAAAATCTTGTGCCTGTGCCTACAAAGCCTACACCTACGCCTGCAAAGCCTGAAACTATGCCTACAAAGCGTGCGCCTGCGCCTACAAAGCCTATGCCTGCACCTACAAAGCCCGTGCCTGTGCCTATGAAGTCTGCGCCTACGCCTACAAAGCCCTTGTCAACGTCTACGAAGCCCATGCCTGGGCCTTAAAAGCCCTCACCTGAGCCTACAAAGCCTGCGCCTGCACCTACAAAGCCCGTGCCTGCGCCTACAAAGCCCGCGCCTGTGCCTACAAAGGCAGTGCATGCTCCTAAAAAAGCACGCGATTGCTCCTACAAAGCCTCCACCTGTGCATACAAAGCCCGTGCCTGCGCCTACAAAGCCCGCGCCTGTGCCTACAAAGGCAGTGCATGCTCCTAAAAAAGCACGCGATTGCTCCTACAAAGCCTCCACCTGTGCATACAAAGCCCGTGCCTGCGCCTACACAGCCCACGCCTATGCCTATAAAGCCCACGCCTGCACTTACAAAGCCCATGCCTACACCTATGAAGCCCGCGCCTGTGCCTACAGAGCCCACAATTGCGCTTACAATGCCCATGCCTGCACCTACAAAAGCCCGTACCTGCACCTATAATGCCCACGCTGTGCCTACAAGTTTTATGCCTGCGCTTACAAAGCCCGCACCAGCGACTACAAAGCCCGCACTTGCGCTTGCAAAGCCCGCGGTAATACCTTCAAAGCTCATGCCTCACCTACAAAGCCCACGCATGCGCCTACAAATGGCGCGCATGTGCATTCAAAGCCCTCCCTTGCACCAACAAAGCATGTGCCTGCATGTACAAAGCTTGCGCCTACATTTGATAGCCCGCGCCTGCGCCAACGAAGCCTGTGCATGTGCCTACAAAGCCTGCGCCTGCGCCTACAAGGCCCACGCCTGTGCCTACAAAGTCTATGCCTGCACCTACAAAGCTTGCACCTGCGCCTACAAAGCCTGCGCCTATGCCCACAAAGCCCATGCCTGTGCCTACAAAGCCTGCACGTGCAACTACAAAAGCCCGCGCCTGTGCTTAGAAAGCCTATGCAGGCATAGGCTTGCACCTTCAAATCCCACGCTCACGCAAAAAAAGCCAGAACCTGCACATACAAAGCCTGCACATGCGATTACAAAGCTTGTGCCTTCACCTACAAAGCCCGTACCTGCGCCTACAAAGCCCGGGGTTGCGACTGCAATGTGCGCGCCTAAGCCTACAAAGCCCGCGCCTGCACCTTCAAAGCCCGTGCATGCACCGACAAAGCCCGTGCCTGCGCCTACAAAGTCCATGCCTGCACCAACAAAGTACACGCCTGTGCCTTGAAAGTCCATGCCTGCGCCTACAAAGCCCGTGCCTGCTCCTACCATGCC
>SZWC01003264.1:92466-116692 GCA_023375785.1 Penium margaritaceum
GTGCCTGCACATACAAAGCCCGCACATGTGATTACAAAGCTTGTGCCTTCACCTACAAAGCCCGTACCTGCGCCTACAAAGCCCGGGGTTGCGACTGCAATGTGCGCGCCTAAGCCTACAAAGCCCGCGCCTGCACCTTCAAAGCCCGTGCATGCACCGACAAAGCCCGTGCCTGCGCCTACAAAGTCCATGCCTGCACCAACAAAGTACACGCCTGTGCCTTGAAAGTCCATGCCTGCGCCTACAAAGCCCGTGCCTGCTCCTACCATGCCCGCATGTGCACCAACAAAGCCCGCGGCTGCGCCTACAATGACCGCGCCTGCGTCTACAAAGCCAGCTTCTTTGACTACAAACCCCACGCCTATGGAAACAAAGCCAACACCTGTGCCAACAAAGTTCGTACATGTGCCTACAGAGCCCGCTCCTGTGCCTAGAAAGCCCACAACTCCACCTACAAAGCCAGCACCGGTGCCTTCAAAGCTTGTGCCTGCACCTGCAAAGCCAGCTCCTATGCCTGCAATGCCTGTGCCTTCGCCTACATAGCCCGCGCCTGTGCCTACAAAGCCCGTCCCTGCACTTAAAAAGCCCGCGCCTGCACAGATAAAGCCTGCCCATGCACCTGCAAAGCCCGCTCCTACACCTTCAATGCCCGCGCTTGTGCCTACAAAGCCCTCGCCCGTGCCTACAAAGCTTGTGCCTGTGTATACAAAGCTCGTGCCTGCACCAAAACATCCCGTCCCAATGCCTGCAAAGCCACGCCTGCACCTACAAATCCCACGCCTACACTTACAAAGCTTGTGCCTGGCTTACAAAGCCCTTGCCTGCACCTACGATGCCCGTGCCTGCGCTTACATTACCCACGCCTACAAAGCCCGTGTCCGTGCCTGCAAAGCGTGTGCCTATGCCTACAAAGCCTACGCCTGCGCCTACAAAACCTGTCCCTACGCCTACAAAGCCCACGCCTGCGCCTTCAAAGCCCACTCCTATGACTAAGGAGCCCATGCTTGCACCTTCAAAGCTTGCACCTAAACCAACAAAGCCCGCGCTTGCGCCTACAAAGCCTGCGCGTGAAACTTCAAATCCTACGCTTGCACATACAAAGCCAGCACATGCGCCTACAAAGCCCACGCATGTGCCTACAAAGCCCACCCCTGCTTCTACAAAGCTCACACCTGCACCTACAAAGCTTGCTCCTATACCTACATAACCCATGCCTACACTCACAAATACCATGCCTGCACCTACAAAGCCCGCGCCTACGCCTAGAAAACCTCGCGCCTGCACCTACATAGTTTGGGCTTGCGCATACAAAGCCATTCCCACCCACACAAATTCCGCGCCTATGCCTACAAAGATCGCGCCTTCGCCTACAAATCATGTGTCTGCACCTATAAGGCCAGCACCTGCACGTACTAAGCCCGCGCCAGTGCCTACAAAGCCCGTGTCTACGCCTATAATGCCCATGCCTTCACCTATAAAGCCTGAGCCTGCACCTATTAAGTCCACGCTTGCACCTACAAAGCATGTGCCTGCGCCTACAAAGCACATGCTTATGCCTAC
This sequence comes from Penium margaritaceum, assembly GCA_023375785.1. Taxonomy (NCBI): domain Eukaryota; kingdom Viridiplantae; phylum Streptophyta; class Zygnematophyceae; order Desmidiales; family Peniaceae; genus Penium; species Penium margaritaceum. The sequence goes on from SZWC01003264.1 coordinate 94,027, forward strand.
AAAGTAGATGCCTGCACCGACAAAGCATGTGCCTGCGCCTACAAAGCCTGTGCCTGCACCTAAAAAGCCTGGGCCTATCCCTACAAAGCCCGTGCAAAGTCTGCAAAGTCTGTGCCTACGCCTACAAAGCCCGTCCCAGCGCCTACAATGCCCGCGCCTGCACCTACAATGCCCACGCCTGCGCCTACAATGCCATCGCTTGCGCATACAAAGCCTGCACCTGGGCCAAAAGAGCACAAGCCTACACCTACAAAGCCCACGCCTGTTCCTTCAAAGCCCGCGCAAGCGCCTTCAAAGCCCGCGCCTGTGCCTAAAAAGCCCTGACCTGGGCGTATGAAGCCCGCGCCTATGCCTACAAAGACCGTGCCCGTGCCTACAAAGCCCGTGCCTGCGATCGCAGAGCTTGCATGTGTGTCTAGAAAGCTGCACGTGCACCTACAAAGCCCGCGCCTATACCTATAAAGACTGCACCAGCGCATACAAAGCCCAATGTGTGCCTAGAAATCCCACGCTTGCGCTTAAAAAGCCCGCGGCTGACTCACAAAGCCCACGCCTGCGCCTTCAAAGCCGGTGCCTGCACCTACAAAGCCGGTGCCTGTGCCTACTAAACCCATGCCTGCCTTTAGAAAGCCCGTGTTTGTGCTTTCAATGCCCACACGTGCGCCAGAAAAGCCCTTTCTTGCACCTACAAAGCACGCGCATATGCCTACAAAGCCTGCGCCTACGCCTACAAAGCTCGTACCTACGCCTACACAGCTTACGCCTGCTCCTACAAAGCCCGCACATGCACCTACAAAGCCCGCTTCTTTGCCTATAATACTCATGCCTATGCCTACAAACACCACGTCTGTGCCTGTAAAGCCTGTGCCTGCAAAGCTTGTGCCTGTGCCTACGAATCCTGAGCATACGCCTACAAAGCTCGTGCTTGCATCTTCAAAGAGCGTGCCTGTGCCTATGAAGCCCGCTCTTGCACCTACAAAGCCCGTGCCTGCACCTACAAAGCCCACGCCTACGCCTACAACTACCTCGTTTGTGCGTACAAAGCCATGCATGCACCTTCACAGCCCGTGCGTGTGCCTACAAAGCCCGTGGATGCGCCTATAATGCCAGCACCTGCCCCTGCACCTACAAAGTCCACACCTGCACCTACAAAACATGTGCCTCCGCCTGAAAAGCCCGTGCCTACGTCTACAAAGCCCACACCGGTGCCTACAAAGACCGTGTCTATGCCTAAACATCCCGCACCTGTACCTACAAAGCCCGTTCCTTTGCTTGCAATGCCTGCGCCTGCACCTACAAAGCCCGCACCTGCGCCTTCAAAGCTCGTGCCTGCACCTAGAAAGCGCACGCATGCATCTACAAGCACGGTGCGTGTGCCTACAAAGCCCGCGCATGGGCCTACAAAGCCATCGCCTGCACCTACAAAGTCCCACCTATGCCTAAAAAGCCCGCATGTGCTCATACAAAGCACCACGCCTACGCCTACAAAGCTCACGCCTGTGCCTGCACCTCCAAAGCACATGCCTACCCCTACAAAGATCGTGCATGCACCTATTAAGCCCACACCTGTGCCCACAAAGCCCATTTCTGCGCCTAGAATTCCCACACATGCACCTGCAAAGCTCATGTATGTGCCTCGAACACCCGCGCCTACACCTACAAAGCCTGTACCTGTGCCATAAAAAGTTACACTTGTGCCTACAAAGCCCGTGCTTCAGCCTACAAAGTCCGTGCCTGCATCTACAAAGCACATGCCTGCGCCAAAACAGCTTGTGCCTGCAACTTCAAAGCCCGTGCCCGCCCCTACAAAGCCTGTGCCTGCACCTACAAAGCTCGTGCTTGTGCCTACAAAGCTCATGCCTATGCCTACAAGGCCCATGCCTGCACATACAAAGCCCATGCCTGTCCCTACAAAGTCCACACCTAAACCCACAGAGCCCCTACTTCCACCCACAATGCTTGCGCCTATGCCTACAAAGACCAAGCCTTCGTGTACAAAGACCATGCTTGCACCAACAAAGACCGCGCCTACGCCTAGAAAGCCCATGCCTATGCCAACAAAGTCCATGCATGTGCCTTCAAGACCCGAGCCTGCACCATAAAAGCCCGCGCCTATACCTACAAAGCCCGCACCTGTGCCTACAAGGCCCGCGCATGTGCCTCAGGGCCCACGCTTCTACCTAGCCTGCTTCTGTGCCTGCAAATCCCGGGCCTGGGCCTTCAAAGCCTATGCCTACACCTATAAAGCCCGAGCCTGGGCCTAGAAAGCCCGTGCCTACATGTACAAAGCACGTACATGCGCCTACAGAGCCCGCGCCTACGCCTACAAAGCCCGTGCCTGCGCCTACAAAGCCTGTGCCTGCGCGTGAAAGTCCCATACGTGTTCCTTCCAATCCTTTGCCGACACTTACAAGGCCCGAGCTTGCTCCTACAAAACCCGCGCTTACACGTACAAAGCCCACGCGTGTGCCTACAAAGCCTGCACCAGCATCTTCAAAGCCTGCTCTTGCGCCTAGAGTGCCCGCTCCTGCACCTACAAAGCCTACTCCTGCACCTACGAAGCCCGCACCTGAACTTACAAACCCCATGCTTGTGCTTACAAATCCTACACATGCGTCTAGAAAGCCTGCACCTACGCCTACATTGCTCACGCCTACACCTAAAAAGCCCATGTCTATGCCTAGAAAATCTGCTCCTGTGCCTACAAAGTCCAGGCCTGTGCCTACAAAGCCCACGCATGTGGCTACAAAGCCCATGCATGCACCTACAATGCCCACGCCGGCGCCTACAAAGCCCGTGCTTGCACCTATAAAGCCCGCGCCAGCGCCTACAAAGCCCACCTCTGCGCCTTCAAAGCCTCTGCGTGTGCCTCCAAAGCCCATGCCTATGCCTACAAAGCTTGTGCATGCACCAACGAACCACGCACTTGCACGTACAAATCCCACTTCTGTTACTACAAGCCAGAACATGCGCCTACAAATTCCACGCCTGTGCCTATCAAGCTCGCACATGCGCCTTTAAAGCCCGCGCCTATGCCTACAAAGTCCACGCCTGCACCTACAAATCTTGCACCTGCGCCTACAAAGCCTGTGCCTGTGCCTACAACGTTCGCGCCTAGGTCTACAAAGTCTGTGCCTGCATGTACAAAGGCTGTGCCTGAACCTACAAAGCTTGCTCTTGTGCCTATAAAGCCCCCGTTTTCACCAAAAAAGCCCACGCCTGCACCTACAAAGCCCGCGTTTGTGCCTATAAAGCACGTGCATATGCCTACAAACCCCAGGCCTGTGCCTACAAATCCCATGCATGCGCATACAAATCCCATGCCTATGCCTACAAAGCCTGTACTTGCATCCACAAAGCTTGCACCTGTGCCTACAAAGCCCACACTTGCGCCTGCAAAGCCCCTGTCTACACCTGCAAAGCTCACCCCTGCGCCTATAAAGCACATCCAAGCGCTTGCAAAGCCTGCACTTGCACCTACAAAGCCCACCCTTGTACCTTCAAAGCCCGCGCCTACACCTACAACTCCCGCTCCTGCACTGGAAAGTCCATGCATGCGCCTACAAAGCACGCTCATGCTCCTACAAAGCCCACGCCTGCATCTAAAAATCCCATGCTTGTGCCTTCAAAGCCTGCGCCTGCACCTACAATGCCCTTGCCTACAGCTACCAAGCCTGCACCTGCGTCTACAAAGCCCGTGCTTGCTCCTTAAAAGCCCTCGCTTGTGCCTACAAAGCCTGCGCGTGCACCTAGAAAGCCTGAGTTGTGTGTGCAAAGCCCACGCTTATGCCTTGAAATCCCATGCCGGTCCCTACAAAGCCCGCACCTGCCCCTACAAAGCCCACGCCTCTGACTACAAAGCATGTGCATGTGCCTACAAAGCCGGCGCCTATGCATAGAGAGCGTGCACTTGCGCTTACAAATCCTACGCCTGTGCCTACAAAGCCCGCACTTGTGCCTATAAACCCAGTGCCTGCACGTACAAAGCAAGCCTGTGCCTACAAAGCCAGCGCCTTCACCTACAAAGTTGGCAATTGTGCCTACAAAGCCCGTGCCTGTGTCTAGAAATCCCGTGCCTGTGTCTACAAAGAACATGACTGTGCCTACAAATCCCGCACCTATGGCTTGAAAGCCCGCACCTACACATACAAAGCCCGTGCCTACGCCTACAAAGCCCATGCCTATACTTACATAGCGCACACCTGTGCCAACAAGGCCCATAATTGCGCCTACAAGGCCTTTGTCTCCACCTACAAAGCCAGCGTCTGCGACTACAAAGCCCGTGCCTGCACCTACAAAGCCCAAGCCTGCATCCACAAAGCCCGTGTTTGCACCTACAAAGTCCACGCCTATGCCCGCATGTACAAAGTCCGCGCCTACACCTTCAAATCGTGCATCTACACCTACAAACCCGCGCCTGCACCTACAAACCCCACACATGCGTATTTAAAGCCCGCACTTGTACCCACAAAGCCTGTGCATGTGCCTACAAAGCCCACGTGTGCACCTCAAAGCCCGCGTCTGTGCCTAAAGAGCTCATGCTTGTACCTGTAAAGCTCACACCTGTGCCTACAAAACCAGCTCCGGTACCTAAAAATCCCGCTCTTGTAATTTCAAACCTTGTTCTTGTGCATAGAAAGCTTCTCTTGCGCTACAAAGCCTGGACTTGTGCCTACAAAGCTCACACCTACACCTACAAAGCCCACGCCTACGCCTACAAAGCCCGTGCCTGTGCCAGTAAATCCCACGCATGCGCCTTCAAAGCACACCCAAGTGCCTGCAAAGCGCGTGCTTGTGCTTGCAAAGCCCACGCCTGTGCCAGCAAAGCATGTGCCTGCACGTACAAAGCCCTCTCATGTGCCTACAAAGCATGTGCTTATGCCTACACAGCCCGTGCCTGCACCTACAAATCTCGCACCTGTGCCCACAATGCCCGCACCTGCACATACAAAGCCCGTGCCACCGCCCCAAAGCTCGCGCCTATGCGTGCAAAGCCCGCACCTGCGCATGTAAAGCGCACGCCTGCGCCTACAAAGCCCATGCCTACACCCGCAAATCCCACGCCTGTGCCTATAAAGCCTTTGCCGATGCTTACAAGGCCCGAGGCTGCTCTTACGAAGCCTGCGGCTGCACCTACAAAGCCCGTGCCTGCACGTACAAAGCCCGTGCCTGCAGGTACAAAGCCCGTGCCTACGCCTACAAAGCCCTAGCTTACGCTGACAAAGCCCGCGTCTGCACCTACAAAGCCCATGCCTGTGCCGACAAAGCCTGCGCCTACACTTTCAAAGCCTGCACCTACACCTATGAGCCCCCGCGTGCACCTTCAAAGTCCACGCATTTCTCAACAAGGCACGTGCCTGCACCTAAAAAGCCTGCACCTATACCTACAAAGCCCGCATGTACACCTACAAAGCATGCGCCTGCGCCTACTAAGCCTTTGCCTGTACCTAGAAAGCTCGTGTCTGCGCCTACAAAGCTTGCCACAGTTCCTACAAAGCACACGACTGCGCCTACGAACCCCGCACCTGGGCATAGAAAGCCCGCTACCTTGCTACAAAGCCTGGACTTGGGTCTACAAAGCTTGCACCCACGCCTAAAAAGCCCACGCCTGCGCCTACGCAGCCCGTGCCTGTGCCTGCAAAGCCCGCGCCTATGCCTCCAAAGCACGTCCTAGCACCTGCAAAGCCTGCGCCTGTGCCTGAAAAGCCCGTTCATGCACCTAAAAAACCCTCGCATGTGCCTACAAAGCCTGTGTCTGTGTCTCCAAAGCCCACGCGTGCGCCTACAAAGCTCGCACCTGCACCTACGAAGCCCACACTAGTGCATATAAAGCCCGTGCATTCACCTCAAAGCTCGTGCCTATGTGTGCAAAGCCCACACCTACGCCTACAAAGCACACGCATGCGCCTGCACAGTCGGCGCTTGCACCCGCAAACCCTGCGCATGTGCCTACAAAGCCCGTGCTTGCGGCTGCAAATCTCACACTTGCACCTACAAAGTCCTCGCTTGTGCTTACAAAGCCGGTGCTTGTGCCTAAAAAGCCCGTGCCTGTGCCTGCAAAGCCCACACCTGTGCATACAACGCCCGCGCTTGCACATTTAAAGCCTGTGCTTGCGCCTACAAAGCCTGTGCTTGTGCCTACAAAGCCCGTTCCTTCACCTACAAAGCCCAAGCATGTGCCTAGAAGGCCAGTGCTTGCGCCTACAATGACTGCACCTTCACTTAAAAAACCCTCGATTGCACCTACAAAGCCTGCGCTTTTGTATGGAAAGTCCACAAGTGTGCCTACAAAGCCCACACTTGCACCTACAAAGCCTGCGGTTGCGCCTACAAAGCTCACCACTACACCTACAAATTCCACGCCTGTGCCTGAAAATCCCACGCCTACGCCTGAAAATCCCACGCATGTGCCGAGAAATCCCAGGCATGGGCCTACAAAGCCCGTGCTTGTGCCTACAAAGCCCCCGCATGCATATGGAAAGCCCGTACCTGTACGTACAAAGCCCGCGCCTGCACCTACAAAGCCTGCGCATACGCCTACAAAGCCCGTGCGTACGCCTACAAAGCCCACCACTACACCTACAAAGCCCATGCCTGTGCCTACAAATCCCGAGCATGCGCCTACAAAGCCCACACTTGCACCTACAAAGCCCGAGCGTGCGCCTACAAAGCCCGTGCCTGCACCCACAAAACCCGCGCCTACGCCTACAAAGCCTGCTTCTGCGCGGACAAAGCCCGCGCTTGCACCTACAAAGCCCATGCCTGCGCCTACAAAGCCCGGAAATGTGACTAAAAAACCTGTGCTTGCGCCTACAAAGCCTGCGACTAGGCCTACAAAGCCCGCACATGCACCTACACAGCCTAGGCCTGCACCTACAAAGCCTCCGCTTGTGCTTTCAAAACCCGCGGTCGGCTACAAAGCCTACAAGTGCACCTACAAATCCCACATCTGCACCTACAAAGCCCATATCTACATTTACAAATCCCCCATCTTCATGTACAATGCCCTCGCCTATGCCTACAAAGCCTGTACGTGCGCCTACAAAGCCTACACGTGCGCTTACAATGCATGCAGCTGTGCCTGCAAAGCCCGCTCCTATGCCTACAAATTATGTTCCTGAGCCTACAAAGTCCGCGCCCACTCCGGCACCTACAAAGCCCGCGCCTGCACCGACGAAGCCCGTGCCTACGTGCGCCTACCAAAATGTGTCTCTGCCTACAAAGCCCGCGCCCGCGCCCGCGCCTGCACCTGTAAAGCCCGCTCTTACGCCTGAAAATCAAGCGCCTGTGCCGGCAAATCCTACATGCCCCTTCAAAGCCCGTGCTTGTGCCTACAAAGCCTGCACCTATACCTACAAAACCAATTCCTGTACATAAAAAAGCCTGCGCCTGCACCTTCCAATTCCGCGCCTCCACCTACGTAGCCCGCCCCTGCACCTTCAAAGCCCACGCGTGCGCCTACAAAACACGTGTATAAGCCTACAAAGCCTGCACCTGCACCTATAAATCCCTCGCATGCCCTTACGAAGCCCAAGCCTGTCCCTTCAATGCCCATACCTGCGCATAAAAAGCCTGCACCTACACCTACAAAGCCCATCCCTGTATGAACAAAGTCCGTGCTTGTGCCTGCAAAGACCACACTTGCGCCTGCAAAGCCCGTGCCTGTGCTTGCAATGCATGCGGTGCCCGCACTTGCAGGCGCAAGCATACATGCTTGTGCCTACAAAGCCTGCGCCTGTACATGCAAAGCCTGTGCCTGCACCTACAATATCCATGCTTGTGCGTGCAAAGCCTCCGCCTGCACCTACAAAGCCCTCGCTTGCACCTTTATAAGCTGGTGCCTCTTCCTACAAAGTCTGCGCCTGAACCAACAAAGCCCGTGCCTACGCATACAAAGCACGTGCCTGCACCTACAAAGCCTATGCCTGCACCTACAAAGCCCGTGCCTGCACCTCTAAGGCCCGCGCCTGTGCCTACAAAGCTTGCGCCTGCACCTACAAAGCCTACACCTATGCCTACAAAGCCTTCGCCTGCACCTACGAAGCCCATGCCTGTGTATACAAAGCCCACACCTGTTCCTACAAAGTCCACACCTACGTTCACATAGCCCGCGCCTACACCTGCAAAGCCCACACCTGTCCCTACAAAGTCAGCGCCCGTACCCACAAAGACCACGCCTACGCCTACAAATCCTGTGCATGTGCCTGCAAAGTCCAGGCCTACAAAGCCCGTGCCATCGCCTATAAATCCCACGCCTACAAATTCTGCGCCTGTGCCTACAAAGCCTGCGCATGGGCCTACAATGCTTGCGTCTGCGCCTACAAATACCCCACCTGTGCCTACAAAGCCCGTGATTTGCCTACAATGCCTGCGCTTGCACCTACAATGCCCACGCCTGCCCCTACCATGCCCGCATCTGCACCTACAAAGCCTGCGCTTACGTCTAAAAAGCCCAAGCATGCACCTGCAAAGCCCGTGCCTGGGCCGACAAAGCCCGCGCCTACGCCTACGAAGCCCGTGCCTGCACCTACAAATCCCACGTCTTTGTCTGCAAAGCCTGCGCTTGTGCCTACAAGCCCCTCGCCTGCGCCTACAAAGCCCGTGCATGCACTTACAAAGCTCATGCCCGCACCTACACAACCTGTGCCTGCGCCTACAAAGCCTATGCCTACGCCTACAAAGCCCACGCCTACGCCTACAAAAGCTTGTGCCTGCACCTACAAAGCCCGTGCCTGTGCCTACAAGGCTCGCACCTGTGCCTACAAAGCACGTGCCTGCATCTACGAAGCCCGCGCCTGTGCCTCCACAACTTGCACATGACCTTAAAAATCTCGCGCCTACGCTTAAAAAGCCCACCCCTGCGCCTACCAAACCCGCGTCTGCGCCTACAAAGCCCATGTCTTCGACTACAGAGTCTGCACCCTCATGTACCAAGCTCGTGCCTGCACCGTCAAAGCCCGCACCTATGCCTACATAGCCAATGCCTATGCCTAAAAAGCCCACGCCTGCGCCTACAAAGCTCGCGCCCGCGCCTGTGCCACTAAAGCCTGTGCTTGCATCTACAAAGGCCACGCTTGCACCTACAAAGCTCATGTCTGCGTCTACAAATGTCGTACCTGCGCATACAAAGTCCATGCCTGCACCTTCAAAACCCGCGAATTTGCCTACAAAGCCCACGCCTGCGCCTGTAAAGCCCATGCCTATGCTTGTAAAGCCAGCGCGTGCACCTGCCATGCCCGCACATGCGCCTTCAAAGCCTGGGCCTGTGCCTACAAGCTTGCACCTGCACCTGGAAATCCCGCGCCTGTGCCTTTAAAGCCCGCGGCACCACTTACGAGGCCTGTGCCTAAGCCTACAAAGCCCACGCCTGCGCCTACAAAGCCCGCGCCTGCACCTACAAAGCCTGGGCTTGTACCTAGATAGCCCGCGCATGCCCCTACAAAGCCCGCTCCAGTGCATACAAAGCCCGTGCCTACACCTGCAAAAGTAGTGCCTGTGCCTACAAAGCTTTCACGTGCGCCTAGAAAGCCCACACCTACGGCTCCAAGGCCCGTGCCTGTGCTTGAAAAGTCCACACTTGTGCATGCAAAGCACGTGCCTGCACCTACAAAGCCCTCTCCTGCATCCTCAAAGCCCACGTTTGTGCCTGCAAATACAGCACGTGTGCCTGTAAAGCCCACGCCTGTACCTATAAAGCTAGCGCATGTGCATACAAAGCCCGTGTGTGCACCTACAAAGCCCATGCCTATGCCTAGAAAGCCCATATCAGCACGTGCAAAGCCAGCGCCTGTGCCTACAAAGCCCACACCTACGCCCGCAAAGCTCGTCCATACGCCTACAAAGCCTGCGCTTGCACCAACAAAGCCCGTGCTTGTACCTACAAAGCTTACCCTTGTGCCTATAAAGCCCGCATCTGCACCTACAAAGCTCAGGCCTACGCTTGCAAAGCCTGTGACTGGGCCTGGAAAGGCCGCACCTGTGCCTGCAAAGCCCGCGCCTACTTCTGCAAAGCCCACGCTTGCACCTACAAAGTCTACGCGTGTGCCAGAAAAGCCCACGTCTACACCTACAAAGCCTGTGCTTGCACCTATAAAGCATGTGCCTATGCCTATAAAGCCCGTGCCTGCACGTGCAAAGCTTGCACATATGCCTACAAAGCCCGTGCCTGTACCTACAAAGCCCGCACCTGGGCCTACAAAGTTTGTGCCTGCACGAACAAAGCCCGCATCTACACTTACGAAGTTGCGCCTGCGCCTAATGCCCTTGCCTGTGCCTATAGCCTACATTTGTGCCTACAAATCCCGCACCTATGCCTATAGAGCACGCGCCTGAGCCTACAAAGCCCATGCCTACGCATGCAAAACCCGCACCTTTGCCTACAAAGCCTGCTCTTGTGCCTAAAATGCTCTCACCTGCGCCTACGAAGCCTGCTCATATGCCTACAAAGCTTGTTCCAGCGCCGGCAAAGCCCGAGCCTACGCCTGCAAAGCACGCTCCTACACTTGCAAAGCCCACACTTGCATGTGCAAAGCCCGCGCCTGTGCCTTAAAAGCAGGTGCCTACGCCCGCAAAGCCTGAGCCTGCGCCTACAAAGCTCACTCCTCTGCCTACAAATCTCGCAACTGAACCTACACAGCCCGTTGTTGTGCCTACAAGCCTACAACTGCACCTACAAAGCCAGCGTTCACCTACAAAGCCCGCACCTGCGCCTACAAAGTCCATGTCTGTACCTACAAAAGACTGTGCATGCACCTTCAAAGCCCGTGCCTACCCCTACAAAGCCCGCGACTACACCTACAAATCCTGCGCCTGCGCCAAAAAAGCCCCAAGCTGTGCCTACAAACCCTGCACCTGCGCCTAAAAAGCCCACGTCTGCGCCTACAAAGCCCACGCCTGCACCTTCAAAACCCATGCCTACACCTACAAAGCCCGTGCCTGCGTGTACAAAGCCTGCGCCTACACTTTCAAAGTCTGTGCCTATGCCTACAAAGTTCGCACCTGTGCCTTCAACGCATGCGCCAATGCCTACAAAGCCCGATCTTGCGCCTACAAAGCCCGCTCCTGTGCCTACAAAGGCCACGCCTGAGCCTACAAGGCCCGCGGCCGCGCTTGCATCTACAAAGCCCGTGGCTGCGCCTACAAAGGCTGCTCCCGCGCCTACGCCTACAAAGCTCACGACTATGCCTACAAAGCCCGTGCCTGTGCCTACAAAGCCCACTCTCGTGCCTACAAATCCTGCGCTTGCGCCTTCAAAGCTTGCGCATGCACATGCAAAGCCTGCGCATGTGCCTACAAAGCCCATGCCACAGCCTATAAAGCCTGCACCTGCGCTTACAAATCCCAAGAATGCACCTACAAAGCCCGCACCTGTCACTACAAAGCATGCTCATGCACCTACAAATCCTGTACATGCACCTGCAAAACCCACGCCTGCACCTACTAAGCCCACGTTTGTACCCGCAAAGCTCGGGCCTGCGACTACAAAGCCAGCACCTGTGCCTACAAAGCCCGTCCATGCGCATTCAAAGCCCACACCTGCGCCTACAAATCTCGTGCCTGTGCTTACAAAGCTCGAGCCTGCGCCCGCAAAGCATGTGCCTGAGCTTGCAAACCCCACGCCTCTGCCTATAAAGACCGCGCCTCCACCTGCAAAGCATTTGCCTACGCTTGCAAAGCCCACGCCTGCACCTGCAAAGCCCGCGCCTGCGCCTGTAAAGCCTGCACTTGCACCAGCAAATCCAGCGACTACGCCTTCAAAGCCATTGTTGTGCCTACAAAGCTTGCGCCTGTGCATACAAATGCCTGTGCATGTGCCTACAAAGCCCGTGCCTGCACCAACAAAGCATGTCCCTGTGCCTACAAAGCCCACTCCTGCACCTATAATGCATGCACCTGTACTCACAAAGCATGTTTCTGCACGTACAAAGCCGACGCACGCGCCTACAAAGCCTGTGCCTGTGCCTAGAAAGCCCATGCCTGTGCCCACAAATGGTGCGCTTGCACCTACAAGGCCTTCGCCTCTGCTTACAAAACCCGTGCCTGTGCCAACAAAGCCTGCTCCTGTGCCTACAAAGCCTGTGCCTACACCTACGAAGTCCATGCATGTGCCTACAAGGCCCACGCTTGCACCTACAAAGCCCGTGCCTATGCCTACAAAGCCTGCACCTGCACCGACAAAGCCCTTGCATGCGCCTACAAAGCTGGTGTCTGCGCATGTAAATCAGCGCTTGCGCCGATAAACACTGTGTCTGAGCCTACAAAGCCCGTACTTGCACCTACCAAACCTGCGCCTACACCTAGAAAGCCCAGGCCTGCACCTAGAAAGCCCAGGCCTGCACCTATAAAGCCCGCGCCAGCACCTACATATCCTGCGCCTACGCCTACCAAGGCAGTGACTACAGCAACAAAAGCCTGTGCCTGCACCTACAACGCCCGCACCTGCGCCTATGAATCCCGCGCCTGCGCCTACAGAGCCAGGTCATGCGCCTCCAGAACCCCCACTTGCCCCTACAAAGCCCACGCCTACGTAAAAAAAGCTCGTGCCTACATCTACAAACCCCGCGCCACAAAACCTTTACCTGCGCCTACAAAAGCCAGTACCTAAACCTACAAAGCCTATGCTTGCACAAACAAATTTTGCGCCTGTGACTGCAAAGCATGTGCTTGCACCTACAAAGGTGCGCCTGAGCCTACAGATTTTACATCTGCACCTACAAAGCATGTGCTTGCACCTACAAAGCGTGCTCTTGTACCTACAAGGTGTGTGCCTGCACCTACAAAGCATGCTCCTGTACCTACAAAGTGTGCGCATGCACCTACAAAGCCTATGCCTGCGTGTACAAAGCCTGCGCGTACACCTATAAAGCCTGCGCCTGTTCCTACAAAACATGTGCCTGCATCTAAAAAGCCTGGGCCCGCGCCTGCGCATACGCCTAAAGATCATCTGCCTACACCGACAAAGCTTGCGCCTGCACCTACAAAGCCTGCCCTTGTATTTAGAGAGCTTGGGCCTGCATCTACAAAAGCGCCTACAGCTTAAAAGCCAACGCTTGCGCCTGTGCCTACAAAGCCCGAGCCTGCACCTACAAAGCCTTCGCATGTGCCTACGAAGCCTGCACGTGCGCCTACAAAGCCTACGCGTGTACCTTCAAAGCCTATGTCTACGCCTACAAAGCTCATTTTCTCACCTGTAAAGCCCGTTTCCGCACCTACCGAGCTTGTGCCCCCGCCTACAAAGCTTGTGCTTCTGCTCACAAAGCGTGCGCCTGTGCCTACAAAACATGTGCCTACACCTACAAATGTGCACCCGTGCCTAAAACATATGTTCCAGCACCTACAAGGCTTGCACATACGACTGCAAAGTGTGCGCCCACACCTACAAAGCGTGCCCCATAACCTATAAGGCATGCGCTTGCGCCTACAAAGCGTGTGCCTGCACCTACAAAGCCTGCGCGTGTGCCAAAAAATCCTACCACTGCACCCACAAAGCTTGCGCCTGTGCCTACAATGCTTGCGCCTCAGTCTACAAAGCCTGCGCTTGCGCCTACAAAGCCTGTGCATGCGCCTACAAGGCCTGCGCATGTGCCTACAAAGCCTACGCCTGCGCCTACAAAGCCTGCACCTGCGTCTACAAAGCCAGTGCATGCGCCTACAATTCCTGCACCAGCACCTTCAAAGCATGCGCCGGCGCTTACAAAGTGTGTGCCTGTGTGTACAAAGTATTAGTCTGTGTGTACAAAGAGTGTGCCTGCACGTTCGCCTATGCCTAGAACTCGTGTGCCTGTACGTACAAAGTGTGTGCGTACGCTAATAAAGCGTGCAACTGCACCTACAAAGCCTATGTTTGTGCCTAAAAAATCTGTGCCTGTGCCTACAAAGCCTACGCCTGTGTCTCCAAAGCCTACATCTGCACCTACGAAGCATGTGCCTCCACCTATGAAGCCTGCGCCTACGCCTACAGAGCCTGTGCCTACGCCTACAAATTCTGCGCCTGCGCCTACAAAGCCTGAGCCTATGCCTGCAGAGCCTGGCCCTCCGCCTACAAAGCCTACGCATGTGCCTACAAAGCTTGGGCCTGTGCCTACAAAGCCTGTGCCTGCGCCAAGAAAGCATGCGCATGCGCCTACAGAGCCTGTTCATGCGCCTACAAAGCCTATGCCTGTGCCTACAAAGCCTACGCCTAAATCGCCAAAGGCTGCGCCCGCACCTAAAAAACCTGCGCCTGCGCCTACAAAGCCTGTGCGTGGGTACACAAATCTTGCACCTATGCCTACAAAGCCTGTGCCTGTACCAACAAAGCCTGCACCTGCGCCTTCAAATCCTGGCTCTGCGCCTACAAAAGCGCCTATGTCTACAAAGCCTGTGCTTGCGTCTATAAAACCTGTGACTGTGCCTACAAAGCATGTCTTTTTGTCTACAAAGCTTGTGCCTGTGCCTGCAAAGTGTGCGCTTGCGCTCACGAAGCGTGCGCCTGCAACTTCAAAGTGTGTGATTCCACCTACGCCTGCGCCTACAAATCTTGCACCTGTGCCTGCAAATCGTGTGCATGCACCTACAATGCATGCCCCTGCGCCTACAAGGAGTGCACCTGCGCCTACAATGTGTGTGCCTGTGCCTACAAAGCATGTGCCTGCACCTACAAATCCTGGGCCTATGCCTATGAAGCCTGCACCTGCGCCTACAAATTCTGCTCCCGCACCTACAATGCCTATGGATATGCCTACAAAGCCTACAAAGGCACCTATAAAGCCTATGCCTGCTCCTACAATGCCTGCGCCTGAGTCTACGAAGCCTGCGCCTGAGCCTACAAAGCCCACGCCCGCGCCTACAAGGCCTGTGCCTGCACCTACAAAGCCTGCGCCCGTGCCTACAAATTCTTCAAAGCCTACACCTGCGCCCACAAAGCCTGCCTATTGTGCCTACAAAGTTTACGCCTGCGCCAGCAAAGCCTGGCCCTGCGCCAACAAAGCATCTGCCTGCGCCTGCAAAGCTTGCACCTGAGCCTACACAGCCTGCGGTTGCGCATGCGCTTGCGCCTGTTACTGATGCAGCTGTGACTGTAACTATGAATGCTGATACGGCTAAGAGCCACCTATAGAGGGAGTAGTAAGGGTAGAGGGAGCGCTAACCGACGGTCCATGCTTACGTTTGGTCGTTGGGGTGTCATCGAACCCGCCAGCCAGGATGTTGTCGGCCGCATAGACTTGGTGGTTGATATCCTCTTGTTCGTGCTTGTGTTTTGCGACAGCCTCGTCCAAGTCGTACTTGCCTGGCATGAGCATTTGGTGCTGGCGCCGATACTCGCGAAGTTCGTCACGCCACTGCTCCTCCATTCACTGTACCACATAGGCTGTATTGGTGGTTACCTCCTCCTTGTCTGACGGGAAGAAGATAAATGGTGATTCCTGCGGCAACACCAGGATGGCGATGATGATGGCGGCAGCGCTGTCAAGAGAAGACTGTTGCGGCTGTTGTGACGGTGCCGGCGTAGGAACAATGATGGGCGCGGTTGTGTTGGCTGGATTGATTGGAGAGGTAGCCGCTGAGACGAGGGGATTGCCTTCATTGCTACGACTGTCACCGGGAGATCCAACGGAGGCAGCGACTGCAGCCACTGCTGCAGACACGGAAGCGGCGGTAGAGGTCTGCGCCAATGGCCACTGCTGTAGATGGAGAGGCAGTGAACTACGGGCGGCCAAACAAGGGCACAGTGTCGATGCCTGGGCAAGACAGCCCTGCAGATGGCCTATGGATAGCCGACCCTCCCTTAGCCTTGCTGGACACCACCGCGGGCTACGTGGTGGTGGCGAGCAGGGCGGAAAGGGCGAGAGTGCCCAATGCGCAATCTGTGCTGTTGCAAGATGTACCACAAAAGTAGATGCAGCCGTCAATGGCTATAGGAGCGTGGTGTGCGTGCCATGGCATCTCTGCGGCCGAAGGTGGCGGCGGACCGGGTCCCAAGGGTCGGCGCCCCGCCGCACAAGAGGGTGGGGAGGAAAGGACGACAAGCTTCTCCCTCAATGCTCTGATAGCAGTAGTTGGTAGAATGGTGTGATGGAGAGACAGCGAGGAAGCGAGGGTGCGAGAGACGCCATAAATATGTTGCAAAGCTCTCTTGGAGAAGTAAAACCAAGTGTATTGAGGTGTTGAGTTGAGCAAGGAGTTCAGCTACGCGGTGAAGTGAGCCTCACCTTGTGCACCAAGCACAAGGTGCGACCGCCGCCACACTTGGGATGGAGCCGGACCTCCCAAAACATCCTGAGAGCAGCTTCCACCGGAAATCTCCGACAGCATGACCCCGCCAAGATCAGCAACCGGAAACTGACCAAAGCAACTTACAACATGCAAAATCCACATCATCCTAAAGTGTGTGTGAACATGTCACCTCAGCTTTCTGCAACTGTAATCCATAGTAAAGGTTTCCAAAGACCTGTTGGCTGGCCAACAGCTCTTTGGAAACCTTTACTATGGATTACAGTTGCAGAAAGCTGTGGTGACACGTCCACATACACTTTAGGATGATGTGGATTTTGCATGTTGTAAGCTGCTTTGGTCAGTTTCCGGTTGCTGATTTTGGCGGGGTCATGCTGTCCTAATGCTATCCAAGCGGCATAAGCACATGAGTGAAGCCGGTGAGACCCCGAGGAACTTGTGGACATTGATCAACGTATTGGTAGGCCAGTCTTATCTTTTCTAAACGCTTTGCAAAGCGTTTTAGAAAAAACAAGACTGGACATTGATCAACGTATTGGTAGGCCAACATTTGAACGCCATTGTCATTGCTTCAGAGCGCCACTTGGTTTTGTACGGCAGCCATGTTCATTTACTCTCCTGCATTGATGTATGTGTGTGGAGACTTGTGGACATTGATCAACGTGTTGGTAGGCCAGCATTTGAACCCCAATACTAACAGTCACCACTTTCACATCCATGGTACACTATCGCAATGTTTGCGCGCATCTTTTGTATGCTACAACTCATGAGCCCTCAATGACATTCTAGGTAGGACACAGCAGAAGTTGTCTGTGCAAAGTCCCTTGCAGTTTGGACGAGACGCCTCGGCCACATAGTCCACCGTGCGACCACTGCCGTGATGGCCAAGAGTTCTACTTGTGCCACTAACCTCCTTGATGTGTGTGTGGGAGTCAAGATGTTACTTGCATGTTCGCCAAGCCATGACAACACACTGGCAGGGTGGAGGTGGTGGGGAGTCAGTACCATGGGGTAGAAGTTGGGGTAGTCATACCATGTGCCAGTCCAACGCTCTCACGAACGTCATTCGCTAGATTGAGGCTTTGAGGTGCATAATGGTCCACTTCGAAGAACTGCCACTGGGTTTTGGTTAGGAACAGCGCGCCTGTGCTAGTCTAAACTCGTGCAATCAGTGTCGTGACAATGCCTGCAAAGTTAAAATACCCAGTGGTAAATGCACACCAGATTGGTTCTCCAGAACTGTTAGCCTTTGGAGCCAATTTTACTAGGTTCGTAGTTATCCAGGCAATGCTACATGCTCGCCTGCTACATGTTTCGAGGTGCATGATGGGTGGCTTCAAAATTGCCACCAGGTTTGGTCATAAACTATGCGCTTCCTATTGTTCTGTTGTTTTCTCCTCACTACGGCCAAAGCATTGTCCCAGCGCACGTCCGATGCCTTGTACATCTCTTGTCCTCATCAACCCTCTCCCTTCACAGTCTAGCCATGAACACTAAGGCTTCATCCACTAGCCCGCCGGCACCAACAATCTTGCCGAAGAACTCTGGTGCACCTTGCCCCTCCCTCGATTGTACACTAAAGATGTGTGATCGTCCTTGCTGTTCGTCCACGTGAGTTTGGCTCCTGTTTCCGCAAGAGAAAAGAACGTCTTCGACTATTGCTGCTGATGTTTCCTCCTCTTCTTTCCAGTGCTTCTCTTCTGCTTCCTCCTCACCTTCCCCGCCAACTCACGCCCCCGGCACACAATCCTCCTCTCCTCCTCGCCATCAATCCCTCCCCCTTCCACTCTGTCCGCTCCATCCGCCACATAAGCCATCGCCCGTCCCATCGCAGCAAACATCTTCGGCGCCATGAACTTGCGCGCCACCCGCTGCCTGCCTGCTTCACCCATCTGCCGTCGCAGCAGAGGGTGCGACGCGAGCAGGGCGAGGTGGCTCGACAGCACGGGCACACCGGCGGACCCCACGGGGTGGAACAGTCCAGTGACATTGGGCCGCACGATCTCCCGCGTGCCTCCTGCTGAGGTCGCAAGCACCTGCGAAGTTGCACCGGTGCATGTGTGGCGTGGAGTGACGTGTGACTGGCCGTCAGCAAACAGTGAAATCCGTGTCTTTGTTTTCCCCCTTCAGACATTGGGCCATTTCCCATCTTGTGTGTGGCATCCTTGTGAAGGGGCCATGATAATGTCATCTGCATCGTTCCAATCTTAACGGTGAGATTCTTTGACGGGATGAGATGGGACATGAGTGAATGACGGCAGGTTGCAACAGATGCAGCAGCCTCACGTGCACAACAACACTTGCCATGGAACATGCGTCACATGACGACAGCAACTGCAGCTGCTTCATGTGCATAACGACACTCGACATGGAACATCATGCGTCACATACTGTGAAGTCACACCATGCCATGTCACCCCAAGATGCAGACACAAACCAACAGATTCTGAGGGCATGATGCCATGGCTACACCAGATTGCACAGGTTGATGGTAGAGAGGGGGTCCATGCGGGGGAAACGAGGGGGAGGAGGGGAAGGGGGCAGCGTAGCGTGCATCTCACAAGAGGCAAAGCTTTCAACAGTGGCAGAAAAGCATACCGCAAGCCCAAATGCCATGGCCTCCACCGTCACTCGTCCAAACGTCTCTCCAAGTCCCTGTGTCAAATTTCACCATTCGACACAACATCCACACATTGTCACATGTCAACATCCACACATTGTCACATGTCAACATCCACACATTGTTACATGTCAACATCCACACATTGTCGCATGTCAACATCCACACATTGTCGCATGTCAATATCCACACATTGTCACATGTCAACATCCACACATTGTCGCATGTCAACATCCACACACTGTCGCATGTCAATATCCACACATTGTCACATGTCAACATCCACACACTGTCGCATGTCAATATCCACACATTGTCACATGTCAACATCCACACACTGTCGCATGTCAATATCCACACATTGTCACACGTCAACATCCACACATTGTCACATGTCAACATCCACACATTGTCGCATGTCAACATCCACACACTGTCGCATGTCAATATCCACACATTGTCACATGTCAACATCCACACACTGTCGCATGTCAATATCCACACATTGTCACACGTCAACATCCACACATTGTCACATGTCAACATCCACACATTGTCACATGTCAATATCCACACATCTTCACATGTCAACATCAGTCAACAAGTGTCAGCCACAGTAGGTATCCTCCAACCATGTCACTGCCACACTTGCCACTGCACCCTTTCAATGTCACACTTTCTCACTACGTCCTTTCATCACATACGTCTACTAAGCTTCACTGTGTGAAATGATACTATCTGGGCTAAATGACAACAGACATCCCCTCCCACCCCTCCCCCCCACTTTTCGATTCCCTCATCCTGGGTCGGTGTCCAAATTCAGAGACTCTGTCCACCCGAGTGAGGGGGGGAGGGAGGGGGCAGGGGGGAGGGTGGAGTGGGGAGGTTGGGGAAGGGATCATCGGATGACGTTTGCTGTCCAATGAGGTTCAGCCAACACAAACAGAAAAAAACATTCATGCTGGAAGTAGGGTTGGAGGAGCAAAGCGTGACACGACAACCGTGGCTTGGAAGCTCTGCAACACACCCAAATGAAGTGTTTCCATTCCTGTTAATGCTTTTCATTCCGAGAAACTATTTGGCACACAATGCAATGCCGCAAGATGCCACTGCATTCGCATAGCATTGCATTGATCCACTCAGTCACAATCGGGCAAAAAAGGCCCTCCCGACTGTCCCAGCACCTGCTCTAAAATATTAGTGTAAGAGACATTGTCTCGTGTGGCGGGAAAAACCACACCCAAGCCCTGCGTGAGCGTGTGGAGTTTCATTGACCCAAGTCTGAGCTCTACCAGACAAGGCACAACATAGTTGAAGAATCTGTGAGCCTTCGGAAATGCTGGCACACGGCTGAACGCGGAATCCAAGAAGAGGGGGTTCGTATGAAGAGAGGCGCAGGGTACACGTCCACGCACATATGCCTGTGCACAGGCAGAGAGCATCAAGCACCGCGCCTGTGTCACACCACACTTCGCACTTTCCTCACAACCGACATTCCAAACATCATGGCCCAAGGATCCCCACACCTGAGCGTTCATGACGTAGACATCGGCGGCGGCGTAAAGCGGGGCGACGTTGAGCGTCGAGTTCACCCACAGGATGCCTCCGCCCGCCACGTGCCGCGCCACGCCCTCGTCGGCCCTCGCCGCGTCGGCGATGGCGCTGTGCAGCAGTCGCACGTAGTCGGGCTTGTTGCTCTTGCACCCCATGGACCCTATCACCAGCACCAGCCTACCGCCCGACTTTGCTGCACCAGCTGCCCTCACCTGCAACCCCAATGCCAAGCCCCTTACATCACGGGTCGGCTCGTTTCTGCCCTCTCCAGATTCAGTGTTTCCACCCTCCATCTCCGTCTTCCGTTCCTCTCTCCCCCCCCTCCCCTCCTCCTCTTCATCCTCCACCTCCTCCTCGTGCACCTCCTCTTGCTGCAAAAGGCGTCTCTTTCCTGTTGCGGTGAGCCCTGAAACCTGTCTGCCTCCAACCCAGCCAGCATCGGCACCATCAGAGGTTACCGGAGTAAGAGCGCCTGAATGCAGACCTCCTTCTCTCACCCCCAAAACCTCCGGACGACCGGATGACACCCCCATCACCACATTAACGCCTCCTCCCGACCTGGAACCGACAGAGGGACTCGTGCCCCCTCCATTCTTCGGTGACCCTGGTTCTCCCCCCCTTCCCAGCGCCCTCTGCACTGCCATCAGGTAAGCCTTCACCAGCCCCAGCTGGCCCTTCCCAGGGTTCACCGAACTCAGACAGAGCACGACCACATCCTCTTCCCTCACTCCCATCACCAACCTCACCCGCTCCCTCATCGCCTCACGTAGGTCTGCCTTTGTCTGTGCCTCTCCTCCTCCCACCAACTCCCTCCCTCTCCCGTCGTCACCATCTTCCCCTTCTGCTCTCCCCAGTCCCCCCGGCCCAGGCAGGCCGGCAAACCGAGCGATGGTAGGGCTCACAGAGAGGTGCACGATCGGACGGCATCCGGGCAGAGTGACCCCTTCTTCCTGGCTCCACTTCTCCCACATGTCCGCCTGCGATTGGGCGATGAACACCAGGGCTCCCACGTGAGGAAGCTGCCTGGAAGCCTGCTCAAAGAACGGCCGTCGATTCTCCATCATCCACCACAGGATGCGCCGCCGGCCCCTCGGGTTGTGCTTGACGTAGGAGCCTGATGGAACCATCCGCCTGCCCACCCCCCATCCACCACCCTCCTCCCGCAACCCACACAAACAACCATTCGCACCACCACACAATCCCGTTCGCGCAGTCAGGCAGGGGGAATGTAGGCAGGGGGAACGGAGGCAGGGGGAACGTAGGCAGGGGGAACGTAGGCAGGGGGAAGAGAGGCAAAGAGTTGGAACGGCATGTGATCATCCCAGGCGTGCAAAGTCCTTACCTTAGATGAGAATCATCCAAACAAAAAGCGTTCAGCATACCCAGCATTCTGCATTCGGCGTTCGACGCTGAGTGTTTCAGCGCTCGACACGGCATGTGGCACCCTCCGTCAGCCTTTTGCATGCCTTTGGGGTGTCAGTTCACAGTGGCTAGGTCAGACACAAGAGGAAAGAAAAGAAAGAGGAACAAGGAGAAGAATAGGGCACAGCATGCAGCCAGCTACCCACAGGGAGGATGGTGGGAATCTTTTGGAGATAGAGGAAGGGAGCAGGGGAAGGTGGTGGGGGTGGNCACCAGGGCTCCCACGTGAGGAAGCTGCCTGGAAGCCTGCTCAAAGAACGGCCGTCGATTCTCCATCATCCACCACAGGATGCGCCGCCGGCCCCTCGGGTTGTGCTTGACGTAGGAGCCTGATGGAACCATCCGCCTGCCCACCCCCCATCCACCACCCTCCTCCCGCAACCCACACAAACAACCATTCGCACCACCACACAAGCCCGTTCGCGCAGTCAGGCAGGGGGAATGTAGGCAGGGGGAATGTAGGCAGGGGGAACGGAGGCAGGGGGGACGTAGGCAGGGGGAAGGGAGGCAAAGAGTTGGAACGGCATGTGATCATCACAGGCGTGCAAAGTCCTTACCTTAGATGAGAATCATCCAAACAAAAAACGTTCAGCATACCAGCATTCTGCATTCGGCGTTCAACGCTGAGTGTTTCAGCGCTCGACTCGGCATGTGGCACCCTCCGTCAGCCTTTTGCATGCCTTCGGGGTGTAAGTTCACAGAGGCTGGGTCAGAAACAAGAGGAAAGAAAAGAAAGAGGAACAGGGAGAAGAATAGGGCACAGCATGCAGCCAGCTACCCACAGGGAGGACAGTGGGAATCTTTTGGAGATGGAGGAAGGGAGCAGGGGAAGGTGGTGGGGGTGGGGGAAAGGGGGGG
>SZWC01003264.1:128486-154659 GCA_023375785.1 Penium margaritaceum
GTGACGACAGTCACAGGTCGTACACACAACGGCAAGGGTTTGGCTAGGAGACACAAGTCAAAGTGTCAGAATGCTTCAATATAGCATATGCAGAGAGAAATGACAACTGACAGGTCCAGGGCATAAATACCTGCCGCGGCGCACGGCGGGTGTCGCACGCGGCAGTCCAAGAGCTGTCCTAAAACCGGCCCAAAACCACTGTTTTGGCCGTAACTCTGCGCACACATGTCAGAATCCTACGCCGTCTGAACCTAGACGTGCAGAATCAAAAGACGCACGCAACGACTGGTCACATGCATGCATCCATCGACTGACAGCGAGTATAAAATGCAAAAAAATGCAAATGGGCCTCATGCCCAGTCCGCCGAAAGGCGCCTGCAAGACATAGAAGGCACAGCAAGGAGTCCCGGTGACATCTGGGGCTCTGGAACAGTGGTCGGTCAGCTCCAGACGGGTAGTCCGCCGCCTGTCGTCGCGCCGGTGTCACCAGGGCCGCCTGCCTCAGGGATCTGCACGAGTATGGACACGGCCGAGTGGTCACAGTAAACTGTACAGGAACGGCACAAAGCACAACAGCTTCTACGCACTTTCTCTTGGTATCAGAGCAGTGAGACAGTTCTCACTGAGCTGTGCAGTAGAGACGCAGCAGAGCAGCAGCAGTGAGAGTCACCGCTGCAGCAGACCTTCTGGGACCTGTTGGAGACGGCCGGTCGCCGTCCACGTACTCCACCCACCACGTTAGATCGCAGCTGTTGAGGCAGCAGCAGCGACGCGTTACCGCCACGCACAGGTGTGTGGCGGCTGCGGTGCTTGCAGCCGCCACTCCCCCCATAGCTGTAGCAGCAGAGCAGCAGCAGCAGAGGCGGCGACCGAAGTAGCGCAGCAGCAGCGCAGCAGCAGCGGCCGCCACAGCAGCGTGGCAGCAGCGGCGACAGCAGCAGCGCAGCAGCGGCGTCGACAGCAGCAGCACAGCAGCGGCAGCGGCACAACAGCAGCAGCGGCAGTCACGACGGCAGCAGCAGCGCAGGAGTGGCAGCAACAGCAGCGCGCGGCGGCGGCAGCCAACAGCAGCGCGCGGCGGCGGCAGCTAGCAGTAGCTGCAACGCGCAGCAGCAGCGCCGCGCGCAGCAGCAGCAGCAGCAGCGCATCAGGTCGTGCTGACGTCAGCAACCACTCTCTGACGTCAGCATTACACTTAGCCAAATTTTCAACCAAAAAGTCAAAAGTTGCCAGCATTTCAACTCCCCGAGAAACGCAAGCGGTTTTGAAATCCGGCAAACTTGACCTGTCGTCCCATAGTGAGCGGCGACATGAGTTCGCCCGACGACAAGGACGAGGGACGAGGTGATCCCTCCTCCTCTTCTTCAGGGGTATTGAGCCCTCGCTCGTAGGCCATTGAGGATCTGCGCAGCCAGCAGAAGGACATGCGTCGTTTGTAGCGAGAGCAGACTGACGCGATCCGCACGCTGAGTGAGCTCTTGCGCGCTCAGTCCACGGCTCCTCCGCGGATTTCTAAGGGAGCTGCCGGCACTGCGGCCTCCACCCAGCACTCGGCTCTGGTGCCCTTGACAGGTGCCCCGCTTGCTTCACCTCCTGGTGTGGTTTCTCCACCACCTGCGGACCTCCTTGATGACGAGCCATTCATGCCAGGCTTTGAGGATGACTCCCAGGAGCGGGAGATTCGTCTTCTACAGGAGCGCCTCCGTCTGCTGCAGACGGGTATCCGACCTCCACCCGTGTCCCCGATACGACCGTCACCTGACTTCCCCGGTGATCACCCCCTTCCAGGAGTTTTTCCCGTCTCTCGCCCTCCTCAGCCTGCGGCTGCCCTCCCCACGGAGCAGCAGCCAATGGACTTTAAGGCACCACCTCCACGGTACATCAGCGAGGATGGATTTGACTGCTGGGAGATCCTGTTTCAGGTTTGGGCCACTTCTGAGGGAGTGTGGCCTTACTACCACAGCCCATACCAGTCTACAGATCCAACACAGGTGCTGACAGCAGCCCGGGCCATGCGAGGGCTTCTCTACGCCATGCCACGCGAGACTGTCGTTGACTTCCGTCCCTTCCTCGGCACGGCTGGCACAAGCACCAGAGCTAATCCTCGTGGAGGCTGGGATCTGGCGTTGTCCCTACTGGCCGTAGAGACGCACGCCACGCGTGCGTCACACATTCGCGCTTTCCACTCTCTCCGTCAGGGACCAGCGGAGCCTGCAACGGATTACTGGCGCCGCGCCATGCGTATGTACACGCGTCTTGGGACCTCAGGGGGCACACAGCTATGGGCGCTTCGAACGATCATGCTTGGAGTTCGCCTGGAGTGCACCGACATATTCACACGACGCTGCTCTCGAGCCTTTCTCAGCCACCCTGCAGCTGCTCCCTTCGGCCCATCAGCTTCTCCTCCAGGTGACGTCGGCCCGCGAGGCAGCAGTAGCACATCAGGAGACTTCCCTCGCTGCAGCAGTCCTCGCCTCACCACCATCTTCCCTCCTGCAGTCACCCTCACCTACCTCCATCACGACCTCATCTTCCTCCTCCTCTTTGACCCCGTCTGCACCCACGCAGACCTAGGGCGTTGTAGCAGCTGCCCAGGGGAAGAAGAAGAATAGGAAGCGCGGATCGGGTCAGCAGCAGTCGTCATCCAGTGGTAGCAGTGGCCGCTCCGTGCACTGCTACAACTGTGGAGGTGCCCATCGCTATACCGGGTGCCAGCAGCCGCTCGACTGGGAGCGCATCACTCGCGGACTTCAGGCTTCCCATGCTGCTCGCACCGCGTCCGGCACGTCGACTGCACACTCCTCTGGACGCGCGGTAACTACGACTGCAGCTGTTCCTGCATCCTCACCGGCGAGCAGCAGTGATCCAGACCCACGTGACCGCACCATCGCCGAGCTTCGTCATCTTGTGGCGCTTTGCTTTCAGGGAGGTGCGAGTGTGTTGTCATCGTTGAGTGGGTCACAGACTGCTTGTTCGACCGTCCTCGTGACTCGTGATGACACGTGTGGGGGAGCACAGTCCGCATGTGATGATGATGGGCCTGACTGCACTGACTGGATTCATGAGTCTCATCTTCGTGATGTAAGTCGTTCCTTCCCACTGACGGCTCAGCGTCCCTCTGATGCCGAGTGTTCCATTGCTCGTTGTACAGTGACGTCCACCCGTCGTGACTTCGGTGGCACTTGGATCATCGATTCCGGTGCCACCCATCACATGACGTGTCGTCGTAGTGACTTTGTGGTACTTGATCCTGTCACGACTGCCTGTTCTGTTCGTACAGGTTCTTGTCAGTCCTTAGCGGTTCACGGTGTTGGGGTTGTATGCTTTGATGGTCCGTCTGAACCCCTGTATCTCTCTAACGTGCTGTTTGTGCCTGACCTTGAGCTCAGTCTGCTGTCTGTGCGTGCCTGCACCCTGATGGGTCTTTCTGTTGAGCATATCGTTGATTCAGCGACTGTGACTGCTCTTGACACCCGTACCATTGTCCTGCGTGCATCATTCGTAGATGACTTGTACCGCATTGCTCGACCCTCCTCCCCTTGCTCTCCCTCCTCCTCTGGTCACGTTTTTGTCACTGGTGTTCTATCCCCGGAACACCAGCGGTTGCTTCACCGACGTCTGTGTCACGTGGGCTCTGACACTTTGTCGAAGCTCATGCGGACACAGCCCGCTCTTGGTCTTGACGTGGCTTCTTTCGAGAAGCCACCCAAGACCAACTGTCTTTTTGGCGCTCAGGGTAAGATGCACCGTTGCACTTACCCTGATTCGCGTTCCCGAGCGTTGAGGCCCCTCGAGTTGGTCCACTCGGACCTGCTCGGTCCTCTCCCAGTCGAGTTGCCGTCCGAGAGGGGCCGGTATGTTCCGACGCTGACTGATGACTTCACCCGGATGCGGTGGGTCTATAGTCTGCGTCAGAAGAGCAAAATCGCCCTTGCGGTTCGGCGCTGGCTTGTGATGGCTGAGCGTCAGTCTCGCCACACGCTACATACCTTTCGCTCGGATTGCGGCGGCGAGTTCCTCGGCAAGATGGACTCCTTCTTTGATGAGCACGGCATTTTTCACCAGGTCTCCGCTCCTGCTACCCCACAGCAGAATGGTGTATCTGAGCGCTGGAACCGCACCATGGAGGATGCGGTCCGTGCCATGCGGTCTGAGTGCGGTCTCCCGGAGTCCTTCGCATTCGAGGGCTTTGCCTACATGACTTGGGTCTGGAACCGCCTCCCGCATGGTCCACTTCCGGATCATGTTACACCGTACGAGCTCTGGTTTGGCCACCGTGCCGACCTTCGTGTCGCACGCGTCTGGGGATCCCTGGCCTCCGTATGGTACACAGAGGACCAGCAGGGGTCCAAGGTCTCCCCTCGGGGTCGCTTGTGTGCCTTCATCGGCATCTCCCCACGGTCGAAGGCCAGGCGCTTTTGGGTCCCCACTCGCCGTCGTGTCATTGAGTCCCGTGACGCACTGTTTTTTGAGTCACTCACATACCGTGATCTGACTTCGATCACAGCGCTCTCTGTAGCTCATGTCCCTTCCTGTGAGGGTCCTCGACGGATGGGGGAGACCTCTTCGCCTGCGACCATTTCTCGCCATGCTGATGTGTCCGCTCGAGTCGCCTCTCAAACTCCAGCACTTGATGATCCAGCTATCATTGCCGTTGGTCCAGAGATCCCGCCTGTCCAGCCTGGTTTGCACCCCACAGGTACCGCTGCCCCCACGCCTCCTCGTGCATCATCATCTGTGTCCACTGGCATCCCTGTTCCGCCGTCTGACCCAGCCCAGCCCACTCCTGTCTCTACATCGGCTGACACTCCTGTCTCAGTGTCCGGGCCAGCCTTGCCCGCTGTCATTCCCAGCTCAGTGTCCCCCACTCAAGCATCTCCGCGCACAGCATCTCCGACTGCCTCGTTTCAGCCCTCACCAGCAGTGGTCGTACCTGTCCCTGTGGTCGTACCTGTTCCTGGGCCTGAGGTGCGCCCCTCGACCTCCGGTTACTCCCGTGAGCCCGGTGGTCGCCTTCGACCACTGGATTCTGGAGCTCAGCGAGCGTCGGGTTCCGGACCCAGACGTTCCTCTCGCGGCATCACGAGCGGTGATCCAGGCACAAAGGCCTTAGGCCTGAGTGTCCGCACTGAGCTTTCAGAGGTACACCCAGCGTGCCCCATAGGGCACAACCTGGTCACTCGCGAGTTCCATATCGCCTGTGACGCAGCAGCTGATCTTGTGGCCGTCAGGCCATACACTGAGGCGTGTGCACGTGCCACGCAGAGTTCCCCCTCTATGGCNGGCATCACGAGCGGTGATCCAGGCACAAAGGCCTTAGGCCTGAGTGTCCGCACTGAGCTTTCAGAAGTACACCCAGCATGCCCCATAGGGCACGACCTAGTCACTCGCGAGTTCCATATCGCCTGTGACGCAGCAGCTGATCTTGTGGCCGTCAGGCCATACACTGAGGCGTGTGCACGTGCCACGCAGAGTTCCCCCTCTATGGCGCCGAGCCCGGGCACATTGAGGGAGGCTTTCTCATCGCAGGATGCTGATGCCTGGTGAGCTGCTTGCAAGGATGAGCTTCGCGCTATCCGAGAGCACGGAGTCTACGAGCTGGTCGACCTTCCCCCTAGGAGGAAGGCGATTAAGGTCAAGTGGGTCTTCTGCAAGAAAGTGAAGCCGGATGGCTCACTGGAACGCTACAAGGCCCGCTTGGTCGTCAAGGAGTTCTCTGAGATTGAGGGAGTTGATTACACCGACACTTTTGCCCCCGTCGGCCGCATGACCTCAGCTCGAGCTCTGTTCGGTGTAGTAGCTCAGCATGACTGGGAACTACACCAGATGGATGTGAACAACACGTTCCTCCATGGATCTTTGGATGAGGAGATCTACGTGGCTCAGCCACCAGGCTTTGAGGACGGTGACAAGGTCTGGCGCTTGCGCAAGTCCTTGTACGGCCTCAAGCAGTCTCCACTGTGATGGAATCGGGAGATCACTGGCACCTTGACTCGTGCAGGATATGTACAGAGCGAGGTAGACCCCTCACTCTTCATCCTACCGACACCCGAGCGATTTATCGCCATCCTGGTCTATGTTGATGCCCTTTTGATTGCGTCTCTGTTGCTGGAGGCCATGAAGGAGGCAAAGGCTGTCCTGCAGACCGCCTACAGGATGAAGGACCTCGGTCCTGCATCGGTGTTTCTTGGTATGGAGATTGTGCGAGACCGCAGACATCGGATACTGTTGCTGCATAAGGCCCGATACGCACGAGTCATGGGGGAGCGCTTTAGCGATCTCCTTAGTGCAGTGCCCACTACTTCCACACCACTCACACCTGATGGCAGGATGCCCTAAAGGTGGATGACCCTACACAACTAAGGGAGACTGTGAACGTGACCCTGAACCTCCGTCTTATCGGATCTCTTATGTACCTGGCCACTACCACGCGTCCCGATATCGCGTTCGCCGTCAACCTCCTCGCTCAGTTCTCGTAGGCTCCACGTGCGCGAGCTCTTCAAGCGGCTGTGCGAGTGGTACGGTACGTGGTCTCCACACAGTATCTCGGACTCTGCTTTCGTCGGCAGTGTTCGGTGGTCCTTGACGACTATACTGACAGCGACTGGGCTTGAAGCCCTGACGGGCGCAGTCGCACTGGCTACGTGTTTCTGCTCAGTGGTACCGCTTTGTCTTGGCGAAGCGGGAAGCAGAGCTGCATTGCACGTAGCTCGTTGGAGGCAGAGTATGTGGCTTTGGGGGCAGGGGCTGCTGAGGCAGTTTGGCTGCAGCGCTTGCTTCTTGAGCTTGGGCAGTCAGTATCCGCCATTGTGCTGCGTTGCGACAACCAGAGTGCTCTCGCCATTGCGGAGAACTCTGGTGTTTTTCATGCTCGCACAAAGCACATTGCGGTTGAGCATCACTTCGTTCGTGATCTGGTGGAGCGACGCGTGATCTCTATCATGTGGGTTGGCACTGACTTGCAGCGTGCTGATTTCTTGACGAAGGCACTTGCCCGCGGAAAGTTCCTGGTAGCCATTTGTTCAGTTGGGCTTTGCCCCGTGCGTGACAGTGGTTAAGTGTGGGATGTACGTTGACGTCTCATCTGTCTGTGTCACTCACTATGTGGTTGTACCAGTGCTGCACGCATATGGACATGCGTACCATCGGATCATGGGGGAGTGTTGTGCTTTGTGCTGTTCCTCTACAGTTTACTGTGACCACTCGGCCGTGTCCATACTCGTGCAGATCCCTGAGGCAGGCGGCCCTGGTGACACCGGCGCGACGACAGGCGGCGGACTACCCGTCTGGAGCTGACTGACCACTGTTCCAGAGCCCCAGATGTCACCGGGACTCCTTGCTGTGCCTTCTACGTCTTGTAGGTACCTCTGGCGGACTGCGCATGAGGCCCATTTGCATGTTTCTGCATTGTATACTCGCTGTCAGTTGATGGATGCATGCATGTGACCAGTCGCTGCGTCCATCTTTTGATTCTGCACGTCTAGGTTCAGACGGCGTAGGATTCTGACATGTGTGCGCAGAGTTACGGCCAAAACAGTGGTTTTGGGCCGGTTTTAGGACAGCTCTTGGACTGCCGCATGCGACACCCGCCGTGCGCCGCGGCAGGTATTTATGCCCTGGACCTGTCAGTTGTCATTTCTCTCTGCATATGCTATATTGATGCATTCTGACACTTTGACTTGTGTCTCCTATCCAAACCCTTGCCGTTGTGTGTACGACCTGTGACTGTCGTCACCGTCTGACCAGGCACTGACGCCCAGTCAGTGGCCGTGTTGCTAGGAAGCTTCTACGCACTTTCTCTCCACGCTCGTTGCTTAAGTCAGCTGCCCCCTCAATCTGCAGCTCTAGAGTCTTAAGTCTGGAAGCTCTGGGTTTGTTACTCATAAACGCGCGCGCCAGAGTTAGCGCTCGAAAGCAGCTAAAAACTGAAAGTAACTGGTTAGGAATGAAGAATGAACAACAATGGGAGACCCCTCCAAGTTCTAGCCCCTCCCGGCTCTGTAGAGCTTGTTACTTAGCTAACCAGCCAATCAGGGAACAGACCTATTTTCTGGCAACGAGGGTTTTCTCAGTGAGCCCTACCAGACAGCCGATAGCTTAAAACCCTGGCGTCGTTTGTTTTGCCTGAAAACTTGACCATACCACAATACCAACGCTACGAACGGAGTCGTGCGGTCAGAAACAGTTAGAAAAATAGTAGCAAGGAGTTATGGCTGCCCGAACCCAGGTAGTGCCTACGATGGTCCATGATGCCGAACAGGGCCATGCAGCATGCAACAAGCACCCTAGGCTAAGCATGAGAATGCAGACGCGATGGAACGTGCTGGACGCATGTAGACAGCAACTGCGGTGGCAGTGACCGCCGACAACACGACCGCCAAGGAGGCTTGCCGATGGAGCTGAGCGCGTCGCCGGAGAGAGGAGGCTCCAGCGAACTGCGAGTAGACCTTAGCGTGCGTCGGCTCCACCGGACGACACTCCATTAGCATCGAGTCTCGCCGTCAGTCATCTGCACGCCGATGTACACAAGCCAGGAGGACACAACAGAGCACAATGAGAGATGCGCAAAAACCAACACTCCCCCATGACCTACAGGCGTAGTGCACATGGGCCGGCATAGACACGGTCAACATCCAGACTCACCCAGGGCACACAGAGACGCAGGCATGGACAAAAAGGGCAATTCATGGACGCACGCCGACTGAACTCACAGCCTTCTTTAACGAGTCCTGCTTCAGTGCCTTGGTCAAGAAGTCAGCCAGCTGTCGTGCTGTCTCAACCCACACGATGCTGATGCTGCCGTCATGCAACAACGAGCGCACATAGTGATACTTTACATTGATGAGCTTTGTGCGTGTGTGATACACAACGTCATTGTCGGTGATGGCCATGGCACTCTCATTGTCACAATGCAAGGTGATGGATGCGACAGACTGTCGCAACTCGGACAACAGACGATGCAACCACATACTCTCACACGCGCCTGAGCCAAGGGCCATGTACTCAGCCTCAGCAGTGCTACGTGCAATGCGCCCTTGCTTGCCACTGCGCCAGGACACAGCTGTGCCACCGATAAGAAAGATCCAGCCCGTGCGACTCTTACCGTCTAAACTGCCGGCCCTGTCATTGTCGGTGTAGCCCACTGCGACAACGGACAGCTGGCGGCGGAACATGAGACCTCGCCGAGGGGTCGAAACGACAAAGCGCAGCACTCGGATCGCGGACTCGAAGTGGAGGTGACGCGACTCTTGAGAGAACTCGGCCAGGAGGTTGACAGCGAACATGATGTCTGGACGCGTCGTCGTCGCTTGGAACATCAGTGACCCGATGACCCGCAGATACGTGGTCACATCAACTGGCTCCCCCACAACAGCTCGGTCATGACTCTTCAGCTTCACCTGGCCATCTGGTGACATGGATGAAGATACACTAGGCACGAGGGGCAGGTCCTCAGCGAAGCGAGTGGACAGGGTCTGCACATAGGCAGCCTGGTGGACGTGCAGGATGCCCTAGGAGCGATCATGCTCGAGCTCCATGCCCAGGAAGACTCGGGCACACCCAAGATCCTTTATCTGGTAGGCGGCGTGCAGCAAGTCCTTGACACGCTGGATGGCGGCCGTGTTTGGCGACGCAATGAGGAGATCGTCGACGTAGACCAGAACTGCTACGAAGCTCTGACCTCGCGGGCTGACGAATAGTGCGGGGTCAGCGGTGTTGCGCTGGAGGCCGCCACGGAGAAGCGTGCTGCTGATATCCTGGTTCCAGTACCTAGGCAACTGCTTCAGGCCATAGAGGGCCTTCCGCAGCCGCCAAACTATCCCAGTGCCATCGTCGAAGCTTGGGGGCTGCACCATGTAGAGCTCCTCACCCTCCAATGAGCCATGGAGGAACGCGTTGCTCACGTCCATCTGATGCAGTTCCCACCCATGCTGGGCAACCAGGCTGAAGAGCGAACGACTAGTGGAGAACTAACCGACTGGGGCGAAGATCTGGTTGTAATCGACCCCAGGGACTTCAGCAAACCCCTTTGTTGTGAGGCGGGCCTTGTACTTGTCGAAAGACCCGTCAGGCTTCCAATTGCGCCGAAAGACCCCACTTGGAACCAATGGCCTTCCTACCTGGAGTGAGGTCGACGAGGGCATACACGTGGTGCTGCCGGATAGCAGCGAGCTCCTCGGCGCAGGCAACATCCCAATGTGTAGCCTGAGGAGAGGCTCGAGCCTTGCGTAGGGTGGTTGGGTGCTCCGGGCGTGCTGTGGACCGGACTGGGAGGGCGTGTGCATCACGAGCTCCACGTGGGATGCGGGTGAGTGCAGCCACGACAGCATGCCGATGCTCGTGATGAAGCATGGCGTAGCCCAGTGCAGAGCCTGGGTGAAGGTCTATGATGATGGCCGAAGTGGTCAGGCCGAGAGCCTTCGTGCCAGGGTCCCCACTCACGACCGTGGGAGTGGAGGAGACACGTGGAGCCACAGGGGGTCGAGGCGCCACGGGACGCGGTGCGACGATCTACGTGCTCACTGTCGGCCGAG
Organism: Penium margaritaceum; assembly: GCA_023375785.1. NCBI lineage: Eukaryota > Viridiplantae > Streptophyta > Zygnematophyceae > Desmidiales > Peniaceae > Penium > Penium margaritaceum. The sequence goes on from SZWC01003264.1 coordinate 139,019, forward strand.
GTCGGAGGCTGTCGCCAGGGCTGCGTGTGTAGCGCAGTCGGGCAGTCGGGCAGGAGATGGCACTGAGTCCGACGGGCCAACAGAGGCGGACGGGGCTACTGGCGTGGAGGAGCCAGCGGACGCAAATGGGGCTGCTGGCCCGAAGGGGCCAGCGGACGTGACAGGACCTGCTGGGCCGGAGGGGCCAGCGGACGCGACTGGGGCTGCCGGCCCGGAGGGGCCGGCGGACGCGACTGGGGCAGCTGGTCAGGAGGGGCCAGCGGAAGCGACAGGAGCTGCAGGCCCAGAGGGGCCGGCGGACGCGACTGGGGCTGTCGGCCCGGAGGGGCCATCGGAAGCGACTGGGGCTGCCGGCCCGGAGGGGCTTGCGGACACGACAGGCGCTGCTGGCCTTGAGGGGCCAGCGGACGTGACTGGGGTAACTGGTTTGGAGGGGCGAGTGCACGCGACGGGGACAGCTGGCTCGGAGGGGCTAGCGGACGCGACTGGGGCACCTGGTCCAGAGGGGCTAGCAGACGCGACTGGGACTGCTGGCCCAAAGGGGCCAGCGGACGCGACTGGGACTGTTGGCCCAGGGGGGCCAGAGGATGCGACAGGGGCTACCGGCTCAGAGGGGCGGAGTGATGTGTCACCCGGAAGCGACAGGACGGAGAACGGACTCACCATTCCCCCACGCAACGAGATGGACACGGACGAGCCGGAGCGGATGAGGTTGTGGGGAAACAGGTCCTCGAAGAAGAGGGCATCGTGAGACTCAACCATGCAGTGTCGGGATGGGTCCCAGAAGCGCCAGGCCTTGGACTGACGAAACACACCAAGGAAGGTGCAGGGGCATCCGCGGGGGGTGAGCTTGCCGTCCTGCTGTGGGACGGGCAGCCACACAGTGGCCACGCAACCCCAGACGCGAGCCGGGTGGAGGTCAGCGCGCCGACCGCACCAGTGCTGGTATGGCGTGGACTGGCGGGGAAGGGGACCGTGGGGAATCCGGTTCCAGACCCAGGTCATGTAGGCCATGGCGTAAAAAAAGAAGTCATTGGAGAGACCGGACTCGACCCGCATGGTGCGGACGACGTCGGCCATGGTATGGTTCCACCGCTCGGAGACGCCGTTCTGGGCGGGTGTGTAGGGCGTTGACGTCTTATGGTGGATCCCGCGGGAGGCGAGAAAGGTCATGGCCTCACCCATGTACTCTCCACCGCGATCGGAGCGAAAGTGGCAAAGAGAGCAGCCACACTCGTGCTCCGCAAGGACAAGCCAGTCCTGAATAGCTCAGGCGACATCGCTTTTCTGCCGGAGGCAGAAGACCCAACGGTAGTGAGAATAGTCGTCCGTAAGGGTGAGGACATAGCGGCCGTGATCACCGACGGACTCGGTGGAGAGAGGGCCCATGATGTCCAAGTGGACAAGGTTGAGAGGGGCGGATGCACGGGAGGAAGACAAGGGGTACGTGGACCGGTGCATCTTCCCCTGAGCGCAGTCAATGCACTCAGTGAGGCACGGGAGAGGGAAAGTCTCCGGGTCAAGGCCCTTGGCCGGCTGGGTGTGGAGCATGCTCTCTACGGTGGCTGAGTGAACGTGGCAAAGGCGGCGATGCAAGAGGCGGGTGTGCTGAGCAGAAAGCGTACTGGTGACAAAAACATGTTCTGTGGCGGCCGACAAGGAGGAGACGGGAGGAGAAGAGGAGAGGCAAGGAACATGCCACAGGTTGCCACGGGCGGTGGCGTGTAGTACAACAAGACCAGACAGACGCAACGACACAGTGCCGACACCACGCAAGTGCACAACGTCCATGCTCATGCGATCAAGGGCAGTCACGGACAGGAGGCTGAGCTCAAGACCAGGGACGAAGAGGACATCGGTTAGAAAGACGTCACCGAAACGGCCATGGAAACGAACGACGCCAACACCACGGACAGGCAACACTTGTCCGGAACCCGTGCAGACACCAGAGACATCGCCTACAGGGTCGAGCATACTGAATGCCTCACGAGAGGCCGTCATGTGATGCGTGGCCCCAAAGTCGATGATCCAGGTGTCAGAAGGGTCCTAGACAGGGGTCGCCAGATCACGAACGGTCACATGGCAGCAACCAAGGGACGCGGACGCGGTGGAAGGAGGCACGAAACGAGACTGCGAATCATCAAGCCATGCAATGTCGTCAAGGAGGGGGGTGGAGGAGACCACGGGAGACGACAAGACAAACGAAGAAATGGGACACAACCGCAGCTCAGTCTCTGTCACGCAGGGCTTGGCGAGAGGGCAGGAGGTGACGCAACTCACACTTCTCTGGGGAGGACGACGAGGCAGGCCATGTTGGAGCGGGATGAACTGCTCCAACTGACGCTCACGGGAGGACGGCCCGGGAGTGTAGACGGAGTGGAGAGTGACGGCGCCGAAGCCCGGGTAGTAAGAGGACTGAGTCGGCGAAGGAAGCGGAGGCGCCGACGGCTGTGGGAAGTACTGCTGCGGGTAGTACTACTATGGCGCGGGTGTCTATGGGACAGGCAAAGTTGTCAAAGTGGCAGAGCTGCTGGACGAGGTCGGAGTGTCAAGGCCAGCAGCAGCGAAGGTAGTAAAGGCGAGACGACGCTCCCGCTGGTGATGCATGGTGGCGATGACGCGCGCCTCGTCCGTCGGGAGAGGGCACATGTACCACCCATGCCCCGGCTGGCCACAGTTGTGGCAGACTGAGGCACCACCGCTGGACCCGGTCGATGACTACTGTTGCGGTGGACCCTTGCCTTTCTCGTTCCAGCTTTTCTTCTTCTTCTCGGAAGACAATGAGGTAGCTGCGATGGGGGAGGTGACGGCCACAGAGGGAACGGCATGGGAGGCGACGGCAGGTGATGCAAGAGCCTCTGTGCGATGGAGCTCGGGCTCCTGCCGAGCTTCCTCAATGTGGAGGAAGAGCTCGTATGCCCAGGGCATAAGGGTACCCTGGGCCGCCATGGTGGAGAGGACGTCCTGGGGGTAGTGCACGAAGACGTCCGCGTACGCGCAGGTGGCGTCGCGCTTGATGGTATGGAGCGCTGACAGAGGAGGTGGAGCAGATTTGTTGAGACGACGAAGGATGTCCTCCGCCCGCTACCAGTAGGCAGTGACTGTCTCAGTCTCCCCCATGTGCAAGGAGTTGAACTCCCGGAGCAGACGGCTGATCTTAGCATCGGTGGATAGGGGATGGGGCCTGGTGAGGACGTGCTTTGCGGCTATAGGGTCTGGGATGTTGCCAGAGGTGAAGTCGCCAAGGAAAGGCTCTAGGGCCAGGCGGGAAGCTGGAGGGGCGACTGGGACAAGGGCATGGACGGTGCAAATAGCGTCATACAACTGGTCGGCCTAGGTGGAGTCGTAAGGGAGGGTGTAGTATGCCCACAGGCCCTCACCTTGCGCTCAGATCCGGAAGCTGAGTTCCCAGCTCCGGAACTGCTCACCGGCCTGAAGCGGCGGGGACGGCATCTCAAAGTCCTTATCCTTGCGGCCGGCCCCCAGAGTGGGGCCAAGGACGGAGGTGATTGTCTGCTGCTGGCGCTCAGTCCAGTGCTGTGCCAAGTTGTATGTGGCCACAGACATAGCTGGGTTGGCGTGTCCTCGAGGGACAAATGGCGGCGGCAAACTGGTGGCATTCTGGGAGGCTACTAGCTATAGAGCGGCCAGCTGTTACGTCAAGGTGGCGAGCTATTGCTGAAGAGAGACGAGGGGATCAGGGTTGCTGCCAATGACACCAGTGGGCTGGTGCTGCTGCTGTTGCTGCTGTTGCTACTGCTGTTGCTGCTGCTGCTGCTGCTACTGCTGCTGCTGCTACGCCTGCTACTATTGCTACTGCTGCAGCTGGTGCTATTACTACTATAGATGCTGCTACTGCTGCTGTTGTTGCTGCTACTCTTGCTGCTAGTGTTGCGGCTGCGATGGCGGCTACAGCTACTACTGCTGCTACTGCTACAGTAGTTGCTGCTGCTGCAATTGTAGTTATAACTGCTGTTGCTACAAGGTGCTACGGCTGTTGTGGCTACTACAGCTTGCTGCTACTACTGCAGCTGCTACTCGCTGCTACTACGGGCTGCTATTGCAAGCTGCGGGAGGGGGAAATTTTTTGTTTCTCCTTCTCGTTGTTTTTTTTTTCGTTTTTCCTGTCACAACAGGCAGCAGCCCGCTGTCTGCTACGAGCAGCGGGTTGCTGCTCACTGGCAGCAGCAAGTTGTTGTTCCCTGGCAGCAGCTAGCTGCTGCTCGCTGCTCGCTCGCTGCAAGCTACGAGCAGCAGCAGCAGCGGCTGGCTGCTGCCAGTCGCTGCTCGGTGCTGCTGCTGCTGTAGCCCGCTGCTGCAGCTGTAGCAGCTCGCTACTGCTGCGGCATCCTGCTGCAGCTGCTGCATGCCGCGACGGCTGCTTGCTGCCATTGCGGGCTGCTGCTGCGGCCTATTGCTGTGGGCTGCTGCTGCTGCTATTGCTACGAGCCGCTGCTGCTACGAGCTGCTGCAAGCTGCTACTTCTGCCTGCTGTTACTGCTACACGCAGCTACTACTGGCTGTTGCGGCCACAACTCGCTGCTATTGCCCGTGGCTACCACTGCTGCAGGTTGCTGCTGCTACGTGCTGGTGCCAATCACTGCACTTGGATGACGTTACAGCGTGCGTTATAGCCCGCATGTGTCGGATGCCGCCTGCCGCTCACCTCCTCGCGTCACGCGTGGGGGTCAGTGTTGCCAAAAAATTTCGGCAGCATTTCCCCTGGCCATGGGAAAACATCTGACGCCGCCACCAGGTCAATGCTGTCGGAAAAAATCCGGCAGCATTTCCCCTGCACTGGCGCGTAAAGGGGTCCGCCGGCGTTGTCTGGCACCTGTTCGCCAGTCTTCTGCTGCTACTGCTACGCTCTGGCTCTGATACCAAGCTAGAAAACCTAGGCAGCAGATTGGGACAGCAGCGTTGTTGATGTAGCGTGCGGGCTTCCAAGCTCGTTGCTTAAGTCAACTGCCCCTTCAGTCTGCTGCTCTAGAGTCTAAGTGTGGAAGCTCCGGGTTTGTCACTCAGAAACGCGTGCGCCAGAGTTAGCGCTAGAAAGCAGCTGAAAAGTAACTGGTTAGGAATGAAGGATGAACAATAATGGGAGACCGCTCCAAGTTGTAGCCCCCCTCGAGCTCTGTAGAGCTTGTTACTTAACTAACCAGCAAATCAGGAAATAGACCTATTTTCTGGCAGGCAGGGTTTTCTTGGTGAGCCCTACCAGACAGCCGATAGCCCAAAACCCGGGCGTCGTCCGTTTTGCCTTAAAACTGGACCATACCATAATGCCAACGCTGCAAACGCAGTCATGCGGTCAGAAACAGCTAGAAAGATAGTAGCAAGGAGTTATGGCTGCCCGAACCCAAGGAGTGCCTACTATGGTCCATGATGCCGAACAAGGCTGTGCAGCATGCAACAAGGACCCTAGGCAGAGCATGGCGATGCAGACGCGATGGGACGCGCTTGGCGCATGCAGACAGCAACTGCGGTGGCAGTGACCACCGGCAGCACGACCGCTGAGGAGGCCTACCGATGGAGGTGAGCGCGTCGCCGGAGAGAGGAGGCTCCAAGGAACTGTGAGTAGACCTCAGCGTGTGTCGGCTCCACCGAACGACACTCCATCAGCGTCGAGTCTCGCTGTCAGTCATCTGCACGCTGATGTGCACAAGCCGGGAGGACAGAACAGAGCACAATGAGAGATGCGCGAATAGCAACAACAACCACAGCAGTTGCCGTGGTGGAATCGTGTGTGCGAAACGGGCTCCTTGGATCAAGCGCGACAGCAGACTACGCTAGGAGGGCCATCTGCTACGCCAACAGGCCCCCTGGAGCGACAACAAGGCCCCACTAAAGCACTGGGACCGTCCGGGGCGCACCAAGGGCGAGTTGAGCCGCGCAGCCACCTTTTTGGGGCGCTTGAGCTTGCCGTCTCAGGGGAAGACTGTCATGGACAAGGCAGGAGCTAACCTTATGCATAACTTCAAGATTCCATTGTGACCTCAATACAACTTCATTTCTTGCTCCGTTTTTTTGTTGGATTTGTTATTTCAAGCTTTTATTTTTCTTTCTAATTAGCGGCCAGATTGTGCCATCCTCATTTTCTTGTGTATCATCCTTGAAGCTCCTCCTAAGCTGAGTGAGATAAATCTCCTCTTTAGTTGAGTGAGTTGGTGTGTTAGCGACAACGCTAGTGTTGTACCCTTGAAGTTGAGTGAGTTTATCTCCTCCTTAAATGTACGCACTTGATTTAGTTGAGAGTTCAAAGTGAGTAAGCTAGACTCCTCCTTGTGAAGCAACTCACTAAATCACACCCACAAGGGCTTGAAGGGTGAAGAAGAGAGTGGGAGCAAAGGTTTGAAGTGAGTAGCATTGCAAGAGCAAGTGTGTACTCCACCTTAAGAAAGAAAAAAAGCAGCTATCATTTGACTCCCATCCATCGTTACGCTCTCTTGGCAGAAGCTCTTGCCTTTTCCATGGCGGCGAGGGCTACCGGATTGTCAACCCTTCTCGGCGGCCCGCCCCCGATGGGCGCACCGAAGTGTGGGACCAAGCGACGAGGTTTGATTTGCCATGCTTTACGAGAGGGGACCAAAGCTCCCCTTCGAAATCCACGACGTCCCCAAGACTTGGGGAACGGGGGAAGGAGAGGCGAGGAAACCTTTTTGCCTCATGAACCACCTCGGCGCCGTCCACTGTATACGCTCCTGGTCGAAGATGACTACGAGCACTTGATCTTCCACACCGACAAAGGCACCGAGAGCCCCACCGAGGAGGTCGAGGCAGAACCGGCTTAGGTGATTCATGAGCCTATCCTGGACGCAACTCCAGGCGACGATGTTCATGCTTCCGAGAATGTCAACCTCCAGAACGGAACTGACAAGGATGTCTCAAAAAAAGGGATGATGGCCAACAATGAAGAACCTAACGGCACGCGAGAGAAGGAGAATGCCGACACCACTCTCGAGCTATAAGTCGATGAGACATCATACGACAAAGACATGGAACCTGAGTCAGAGGAAGATGATCAGGAGGTCGATGCGAGCGTCCGCCACAGGCCCACGCACGTCCTTGGACCAGTCAGGAGACGCCGCGTGCAATTTGAGGATGACGGCGATGGAAACGAGGGCGAGCCACCCTCTGACCAACGCCTTTGTGTCGAAGTTGCTGGGCAAGATTCTGAGGTGCCCAACCCCTTGGGCACTACCACAAGTGAACTGAAGAGCTCCAGCACTAATCGCATAGGTGATGAAGAATCCCTATGCAGCCTTGGTCTCACAGGCTCCTCAAGCATTCATCGCGCTTTTATCAAGGCCATTTGCCTACTCAAAGTCGAGGAATATGTTGCGATACTCAAAATACTCCTCAGTTCAGAAGACTACAACATCTTCGTCGGCATCATGGGAGCAATGGTGCACAATCACGAGAAAACCATGGCTGCATTGCGGTTACAGGTCAGTAGCGGCTACGTCACCAGTCAAAAGCTATCGGAGGAAAACAAAAAGCTTCATGGAGAGCTTGCTATCGCATTGCATCGTGTTGAGGAGGAAGCCACTGCAAGGGAAGTGCTGAAAGTGAAGCAATATGGGGTGGCCTAGATCTACAAAGCTGCAGCGGTGTATGCTACAGGAGAGGCGCCTAAACTCACGTTTGAACGCCAGGAGCAAGCCCGAGCTGAGACGCATTGCGCCAACGTGTATCCAACACCGATAACTACCGCCACCCCGGTAGCGCAACCCGCCACAGTTGGAGGACTGCCAGCTACTAGCATGACGAGTTGCACTGTGTTTGACCCTGCTGATAAGTACGATGGAAAGTCCAACGTACACACGTGGCTGAAAGGTTTTAAGCTACAATTGCAGCTGAGGAAGATGCCTATGGAGGACTGGAGGGCCCAAGGCATGGTAGCAGTGAGTCGCGAGCAGTTCAAGCAGCTGGCAGATGTAAGGTATATGAAGGACCGACGGGGTAGCCCTACATGGGAAGAGTATGAGGAACTCATGGGGGACCTGTTCTCACACCCAGTTGACTCATAGGCAGTAAAAGTTGAGCTCGAAAGGCTCACGCAAGGGATCATGGCCTTGAACTGTTATGCGGAGGTCTTCTACAACACAGCCCAGCGTGTCCGACCGCGTCACATGACCAAAGACACAAAGATCACTCTGCTCCTCAACGGCCTCGCCAGTCAGCAGCTGAAGTTCCATTGCATTAAAGACGAAGACCATAAGCAGTGGACAAGCTACCGAGCGGTAACAAAGTATGTTTTGGAGATGTACAATGAGAACTCGGTCTTATGGGACACGACGACTCCAGGACTTGCGACGAAGACCGACTTCACAAGCTTCCATAGGAATGGAGGAGGAAGCGCCCTCTTGAGGGACATGTTGGACATCCTGAAAAGCCACGTGTTCAAGAGTAGTAAACATCGCACCTTGGCACCTTCACGTGCAGGGCGTGTAATGAGCCAGGGCACTTTGCACGCAATTGCCCGCAACGCCAACAACAAGGTCCCCCACAGGGGCAGGCCTTCCACCCGGGTGAAGATGGCAGACCTTTTGGAGGTCCCATCCGGCAAGGGGCGCAAGGGCACCAGCATGGTGGCGCTCGCCTAGGCCAGGGTGTTGGAGGTGGCATGGCTGCAAGTGCTGCTGTCGGCCAGAATGCTGGACCTCAACTGGGTCATGCTGGCCCTCGAAGCGCGCCTGTAGGGCAACAACAGCCAGCAATTGGAACCATCCAGAGGATCCGAGTCCGTGGAAGGCAGTGTGGCAGTAGACGCCCATGCGTGGCAGATGAGCAGGATGGCTATGACCAACCCGGTGCAGAACTGCGTGGGTACCAGCAGGATTCTCACCAACCCCAGTAGTAGAAAGTGGACGACTGCTCAGGGGATCAAGTGGTTTGGGAGATGAGAGATCTTTCATGTTTGTGGATGATGATGTGAAGCAATTTGAGTTCTTGTCATCTCAATGTTTCTCAACAGTATTCTCATCATTCATCAAATCTGAATCTCTCTACTATGGTCGCTTTTGTCCACTAATGTACGCCACAAAGGAGAATGTTGATGATAGTGACTGCTTTGTTGTGCCAACAAGAGAGAATGTCAAGGAATTTTTCCAAGAAGCACAACAAGCGCATGAAAAACAAACACTCATATCAATCATGATAGTTGTCCCCATACACGAAGACTTTGATGTCTCCTAGTTCAAGGACAAGAGGTTGCTGGCAAGTTTGACTATGGGGCACTACATGTGGGAGAAGGTGGGCAACATGGTGGAGCTTCGTCGATGCTCCCATGCCTTTTGGACTTACCACTTACATGCTACACCACCAGCGAGTTTGTTCATGCGTAAATCATGTGCCGGCATGACAATGTAGTTTTGGGGTAGTGTGAATGGAGCATCGGCTCGCATTCTTGTAGACACTAAAGCAGAAGATTCTTTTGTGAAAGCGGGATTCCTTGATGCAATAGGCCCTAAATACACCCCGAGACAAGGGAAGGTGGTCGTGGGAGACAATCGAGAGGTACCAATCCTTCGTGATTGTGTGGTCCGGCTCTCTCTCGGAGGATTGAGCACAAAGACTTGCCTCATAGTCCTTGATCTCAAGGACCCATTTGACGTTGTCTTGGGAGATCCGTAGTTGGTGAACCACAAAGCAAAAATGAATTTTGAATGAAAAATGCTGGAATTCATGAAGGGGCATTAAAAAATCACCATTTCACCAATACCTTGAATACTTCGACTTGAGAGGAACACACCTGCAATACTGACTGCGATACATGTGAAGCCAAGGCTGCGAAAAGGTTCTCATTGCTTCTTGGACACTTTGCGGGGAACCGAGGAAGAAGAACCAAGACAAAACCTCTTGGAAGGTGTGGCAGGCGTTGTTTCTGACTTTCAAGATGTGTTCGAGGACCCGCCAGACAACCTACCTCTGGCACCAAATGTGGGTCATACCATATCACTCGAGCCTCGTGCCACGCCTCTCTTTCGGGCAATATATTGGCTCACCCCGGCTGAGAGGAAGAAAGCAGAAACACAAATCAAGGAGTATCTATGCAAAGGGTGGATTGAGCCAAGCTCGTCCCCCTTTGGCGCACGGATCCTCTTTGTGAGTAAGAAGGATGGAGGTCTGCGCATGTGCGTAGATTATCGCGCATTGAACAAACTTACGGTGAAGAACCGATATCCACTACCGCGAATTGAGGACCTTCTTTACCAACTTGAGGGAGCAAGGATCTTCACATTGCTCGATCTTTCTCAAGGTTATGAGATCTACATCACAAAGGAGGATGTACCCAGACTAGCGTTCCGCACACACTTGGGACATTACTAATTCCGAGTGCTCTCTTTTGGGTTGAACTTTCCAAGCTATGATGAACAGTGTGTTTCATAATCAGCTCGAGCAGTCCGTGTTGGTATATCTTGATTACATTATGATCTTCTCAAAGACAAAAGAAGAACACAAAAGGTACTTGCGAGAGGTATTGGAAATCCTCCGGGATAACAAGTTATTTGCAAAGATGAGCAAGTGCAAGTTTGCGCAAAAGGAACTTGAGTACCTCAGTCACATCGTGAGTGGAGATGGCATCCAAGTGAACTTGCATAAGGTAAAAGCTATGAAAAAATGGCCCCATCCTCAGAACGTGGATCAGCTACGATCTTTTCTTGGCCTGTCGAACTACTTCAAGCGCTTCATGATGGGATATTCTTCCCTGGTTAGCGAGCTCACAGTCCTCACACGCAAGATAACACAATGGCGTTGGACTGACAAATGCGAGATAACCTTCAACAAGGTCAAGGAAATGCTCGCATTTGCACCTGTGCTAGCCCTGCCAGACCCAAGGAAATCATGGGAAGTAAGGTGTGATGCATTGATCATTGGCATTGGCGCTATGCTCATGCAAGACAGCCACCCTGTGGCGTACGAGAGTCAAAAGCTTTCCGATGCAGGGACACGCTACACCACGGGAGACAAGAGCTTCTTGCCGTCGTGCATGCCTTCAAGTTTTGGCGATGTTACTTGGAAGGAGCAGAGGAGGAGATCATTGTGGTTATCGATCACAACCCCCTGATATACTTCCAAACACAGCCCACCCTGTCTCGACGCCAAGCGCATTAGAGTGAATACTTGAGTCGCTTCTTGTTCACGTGGAAATATCGGCCCGGCCGAATCAACGTGGTAGACTCGCTGAGACGAAACCCTGTTTGTGTGGCAATCATGGTGGGAAGCAAGAACTCGTTAGAGTGTAACTTTGCCAAAGTGGCAAAGACATCAACTCGTCATACTGCGCCCAGCCCCAAGGCCACTCGTGGGAGTGAACCATTTCATGAACCGGATTTGCATGGGCTACACCGTCGATCCATGGTTTCAAGATTCACGGAACATTGAGCGACATGGCCTCATTGAAGCAGAAGGCCTCTACTGGCATGGTGAAAAAGAGGTGGTTCCACGTGCGGGAAAACTACATGAGCAGATATTGTTCGAGTTCCATAACCCTCTAGCAGCCGGGCACGTGGGCCCAAAGAAGACAAGCTACGCGCTTGCCAAGCATTACCTGTGGCCGGGATGGAGTAATGACATACGGAGGTACTGTGTGCTTGTGACCTTTGCCTCCGAAACAAAGCAAGCAACAAGGCACCAGGGGGGCTACTCCACCCCACAGAGCTGCCAAACGCTCCATGGGAGTCTGTGGCTACGAATTTCATTACCGGCCTTCCACAAACAACAAAGAATCATGATGCCATCTTTGTGGTGATCGATCGTGCTACTTGCATGGCGCACTTCATGCCCACAACGTCATGGATCACTACAAAGGAAACAATACGCCTCTTCTATGACGGCGTCGTGAAGTACCACGACATCCCGCTAGAGATCATCTCGGACCGTGACCCTCGATTTGCAAGCCATTATTGGCAGGCACTCAATGAGCAATATGGGACACGAGTGAAGATGTCAACGGTATCTCACCCGCAGACAGACGGGCAGAAAGAGCGCATGAGTCGTACATTGGAACAAATGTTCCGCATGCACATCGACTCGACGATGGAGGACTGGGATGACTTCTTCGCTCCTACAAAGTTTGCTGTCAACAATGTGGTAAGCGAGTCGACAGGCTATACTCCCTTCGTCCTCAACCATGGTCGACATCCGGTGGTACCCGCTTTTGTGGTGAAGTGCGGGGACGGTGCTGATCAGGTCCCCTCTGCCCAGACCTTCGTCGAAAGAATGGACGCACTTTGGCACGATGCAAAAGCACACCTGTACGCTACTCGACAACGCCAAAAGCCGTATGCTGACAAAAACCGACGTGATGTCAAGTTCTCCGTCGGCGACCGAGTGCTTTTGAGCACAAAGAAATCACGGCTGAAGACACCAAGTGCGCGTAAGATGTTGCCAAAGTGGCTCGGACCGTTTGTGATCACGCATGCAGTAGGACCAGTGGTGTACCGGTTGGAACTGCCATCTGCAATGCGAATTCATAACATGTTCCTTGTGAGTCTACTTGCACGATACAAAGTGGATGGGTCTGTTCAGCCACCCCCGCCAGCTGTCCTGGCCGTGGAAGGCCAATGCGAGGTGCATCATATCCTCTAACATCATGAGTGTGCACTCCACGCACGAGTGATCAAGGAGTACCTTGTGCATTGGGCTGGTTATGAACCTGAACACAACTTGTGGGAGCCAGAATCTCGGATGCCGAAGGCGGGTGTAGCCGAGTATCGGGAGGAACTAGCTGCCCATTCAAAACGACGTGCCCTCGGGGGTACCACCCTGGCACACACCCCTTGAGGAGGTTATGCCACTATACCGTGCACTATGTTATGGGGACGCCTGGACACATGTCGCGAGGACGCTCCTTACAAAAAGGGGAGGAAGCGAGGCCATGCCTCTTATCCGGCCAAGAGTCCGTGCCATAAGACCCCGTTGTGAAGCCAAAATGTTTTGAAAGTGGAAGTCAACAAAAAAGAGTCTTGTTCTGCTAATCCGTTGGATTTGTTTCTTTGAAATGTGCTGGTCACTACTCTCTCCAAGCAACACAGCTCGTCGGGAAGATTTTGTCTTAAAGGGGGTGGAATGTAGAGATGAAATATTTTAAGTTTGGAAAATGTTTCGTAGAAAAGGTTTGACTATGCCAGTTGGCATGGTCCATTCTGAAAGCCATGTGGAGGGACAACCAACCACTAGGGGCTCATTTTGATTACCTCAAAGAAGACAAGGAAAATCAAACATATGCCCCCATGTCACATTTCACTCACTTGGAAGTGTGTTAAAACCTTGCCATGTTAGGTGAGAGGTTTTTACCGTACCCTTGGTCCATCGGCGACTTCCTATTAATTGAATAAAACATACTCGAACAGGCTCTTGACAAAAGGAAAGAGAGCACAAAATGAAGTGGGAAACACAACGGACATAATCGTCTGTAGTAGGAGGAGTGATCTCCAAGATTTTTAGGCACCTCTTGATAATGCAAGAGTCACACCTTATTGTTTATTCTACCACCTCTCAATCCATTGAGAGGAGGTGCTAGAGTATATGATTTGGCATAAATCTCTCCATGCACTCTTTGTCAAAACTTGGTCAAAAAAACATCTGCAAATCAAGAAAATAACGGAATTGACAAGTGTGACTTCCCATTTTGTTCAAAAATTTGAACAATGATATGTGTTTCCAATGAGCTCCCTTTGTTATGGCTTAGTGCTAAAGTGCTTAGATGATAGATTGTTGGTACCTTTCAGTGTATCAAGCCAAAAAATCAAGGGTTTTGCATATTCCAGGGTGAATCAATCACCCTTTTAATGTGACCTGCTCTTGGTGCCAGGAGAGAAGTTCCTTGTCACTCCTCCCCTGGTACTTAATGGGATGAACTTCCTCCTAGAAAAAATGAAGGTCGAAACCCAAAACTATACCCTTGCTCCATAACCTAAATTTATTTTGGTGCAAGTTCATTTTACGTGTAAGAGACCGAAAGCACCCTTTTCGCTTGGAGAATAGAACTTATATGTTGAATGAGGATACGGGAATTTGACGTTGTAGAGAAAATATTTTTATTTTGATAAAAAAATTACATAAATTTATGTTTCATTTATGGAATTTTATTCTATTTCAACCATAATAGCAATAGGGAACGAGTGGAGGCCTGGTTCACAAGCCCATGGTGTTTTGTCGCTGAAGTAGCTTTTATCCTTATCCCGCCAAAGTCGGTCACCTTACGTTCCAGCTCGACCTTTTTCTCAATGCAAGTCTTGCAAGCGAGCATTGCACCATCTTCGCGAGGGAGGCTTCGGAGTCTCTTCGCCCTAAACCCAGGCGAGCTGGTCAGACGCCTCTGCCACACGCTGGCGGTTTCCTGCCGCGAGTGCACAAAGAAGCCAAGGAGCCGAGGAGCCGAGAAGTTTCGTACATTCCCGGCCAGTGCTTGCCAGTCGTCTCGTGACGAGCCGTCCCTTCTCGCTATCGGACCTGGATCGGCTGCTCTGTATTCGAGTGGTCGCAGAACAGAAGCTCGACGAACAGTTTCGACGGAGCCCGTTGGTCGCTGCAGCTCGGTAGTTCGAGCGGAAGCCGCTCTTGGACGGCGGAGAAAGCTCCACGTGGCTTGGAATAGGGAGCGACTGCGTGAGCCTTCCTCCCTCTTTTCCCAACAGCTTGAGAACGACAGGCGGGATGGCGGGACCAGGAGAGGTGCGTGGGTCTTGGATTGAATGGTCGAGCTTGGAATGGTGTGGGCGTGCGCAGTGTGAGCCGACGATCGGAGCTGGGGATTTGCTCCTTGACGTTGTCGAACTGGGGATTTGCTTCTCGACGTTGTCGAGCGGCCAATCTTCAGCTTCCTGAGTCCGCGGATGACCCTTTGAAATGGCGGTCTGTGGAAAGTGTGAGGTTTGCATAACAAGCTTGCCGTGGCACAGTATGGCATGGAAAGCGCAGTGCATGCAAGAACAGAATGCATGTCGAATGCGCATGGCTGCCAAATGTATGTTGATGTCGAGTGTGCATGGATGCCAAATGTGCATGGATGTTGACTGTGCACGGATGTTGAGTGTGCGTAGATGTTGCGCATGCATGGATGCCGAATGTGCATGGTCGTGGTCGTGTTCATGATCGTGGCCATAGTCATGGTCATGGTCATGGTCATGGTCGTGGTCGTGGTCATGGTCATTGTCATGGTCGTGGTCGTGGTCATGGTGATGGTCATGGTCATGGTGATGGTGTTGGTGATGGTCATGGTCCTGGTCCTGGTCATGGTCATGGCTCAACGGGAAGAGTCAGGTCGTTTGTCAACAAAAGCAACACACCATCTGGGCTTGGAGTTGACAGCGTTGCTCGTGTCTCCACATGGCCATGAGATGGTTCAATCGGTCTTCATACAATTCAACTCCAATGCACGGCACCCGACGCTGCGCCGGACTCTGGCCTCGTCTTGGTGCACGAAACCGCCCTTCAGCCTCAGAGGCAGCGCCACAAGGGTGTGGTACGCGGTGTGTGGCATGTCGGGTTGAACCTAGTGCTGCTGGTTGCCGTTAGCACCAAGGAGAAACTGCATGCTCTGCCGTGGCATCACTCGGTTGTTCAGATCCCGATGCATCCACTGGCTCGACAAGGCGGTGAGACATGCAACAAAAGCACGGAATCTCATGGTT
>SZWC01003265.1:0-11233 GCA_023375785.1 Penium margaritaceum
TGAAATTTGTTGGTCATGGTTAGTGACATATGCATACTTTGGTTGGTCACTGTGCATTGTAGCCACATTGTGCCACTACATATTGAAGGTGTTTGTACTTGCTAGTCGATAACTAGTATTCACAAATCATTATCTTCCACCCTGACCATTTGTGACTCGTGTTATGAGCTGTCAAAGTTTACCACACTTAGTGGTATTATTTGGTCATGGTTTGTGACATATGCCTACTCTGGTTGGTCATCGTGCATGGTCCCCACACCGTGCCTCAACATATTGAAGCCCCTTGTGCTTGCTATTTGATACCTGGTGTTCCCAAACCATTGCTCCCCCCTCTGACCATTTGTGACTCGTATTATGAGTTGTCAACGTTGACCACACACAGCGGATTTCTTTGGTCAAAGGCAGTACATATGCCTACTTTGGTCGGTCATTGTGCATGGTAGCCACACCGTGCTACTACTGATTGACGGTCATTGTACTTGGTTGTTGAGAACCAATATTCCCATAGCATTGTTTCATCTCCTGACCGTTTGTGACTCGTGTTATGGTTGGTCAATGTTGACCACCCATATTGAAATTCTCTGGTCATGATCAATGACATATGCCTAGTTTGGCTGTTTGGTGTGCATATTAGTAACACCGTGCCACTACGTATTGAAGTTCTTTGTCCTTTCTAGTCAATACATATGTTTCCCAAACCATTGTCTCTCCCTTTGACCATTTGTGACTCGTGTTATGAGTTGTCAATGTTGACCACACATAGTGGACTTATTCGGTCGTAGTCAGTGACGTATGCATCCTTTGGTTAGTCACTGTGCATGCTAGCCATACCGTGGCACTGCTTGTTGAAGGTCTTTGTACTTGCTAGTTGATAACTAGTGTTCCCAACGCATTGTTTTCCCCTCTGACCGTTTGTGACTCGTGCTATGCGTTTTCAACGTTGACCACATTAAGTGAATTTTGTTAGTCATGGTTAGTGACATATGCATACTTTGGTTGGTCACTGTGCATTGAAGCCACATTGTGCCACTACATATTGAAGGTATTTGTACTTGCTAGTCGATAACTAGTATTCACAAACCATTATCTGCCACCCTGACCATTTGTGACTCGTGTTATGAGTTGTCAAAGTTTACCACAGTTGGTGACATTATTTGGTCATGGTAATTGACATATGCCTACGTTGGTTGGTCATCGTGCATGGTCTCCACACCGTGCCACAGCGTATTGAAGCCCCTTGTGCTTGCTATTTGATACTTGGTGCTCCCAAACCATTGTTTCCCCCTCTGAGCATTTGTGACTCGTATTATGAGTTGTCAACGTTGACCACACACAACGGATTTTTTTGGTCAAAGGCAGTACATATGCCTATTTTGGTCGGTCATTGTGCATGATAGCCACACCGTGCTACTACTGACTGAAGTTCGTTGTACTTGGTAGTTGAGAACCGATATTCCCATATCATTGTTTCCTCTCCTGACCGTTTGTCAGTCGTGTTATGGTTGGTCAACATTGACCACCCATGTTGAAATTCTCTGGTCATGATCAGTGACACATGCCTAGTTTGGTTGTTTGACGTGCATATTAGCCACACCGTGCCACTACGTATTGAATTTCTTTGTCCTTTCTAGTCAATACATAGGCTTCCCGAACCATTGTCTCTCCCTCTGACCATTTGTGACTCGTGTTATGAGTTTTTAATGTTGACCACACATAGTGGACTTATTCGGCCGTAGTCAGTGACGTATGAATCATTGGGCTAGACACTGTACATGCTAGCCATACCGTGCCACTGCTGGTTGAAGGTCTTTATACTTGCTAGTTGATAACTAGTGTTCCCAACCCATTGTTTTCCCCTGTGACCATTTGTGACTTGTGTTATGCATTTTCAACGTTGACCACATGAAGTGAAATTTGTTGGTCATGGTTAGTGACATATGCATAATTTGGTTGGTCATTGTGCATTGAAGCCACACTGTGCCACTACATATTTAAGGTATTTGTACTTGCTAGTCGATAACTAGTATTCACAAACCATTATCTTCCAACCCGACCATTTGTGACTCGTGTTATGAGTTGTCAAAGTTTACCACACTTGCTAGTCAATAAATAGCAAAAGGTTTCTCCCTTTGACACCAGGTCGGTTTTTGTTGATTTTCTACACGTAGGTGCCTTCTCTGGAATACTCCCTCCCACCCCCCTAGAGGGATGTTCCGTGGACGACCTAGAGGACAGATTTGCGACCGCATTATGACACCCCCCCTTCCCCCCCACGGCTTAGGCTTGAAGGTAGAGCTGAGGTATCACAACACGGCCGCCCCCCCCCCCCCAGGTCGCGAGCCTATTCTATATTGCGCGTACGAGGATTCAAGCCTAGGATCTACCGCTCCAAAATCTAACTCTATAAGCACTAAGCCAACTCACACGGTGTTCATATGATGTCCAAATGACATTATAAGGGTTCCTATGTGTAAAGGACATTAAACAAGGGGGTCTACGATTAGAGGGTATTTTTCAACATTATGAATGATAACAATGTTAGTTTATTCATAAAGAATTGACGCAGACGGGATTTCAGATTTTGCAGCTTCAAGCTTGAATAACCTCTCAACCATTGCTCCGATTGACCAGCCGTAAGAAGGAAAGTTGACAACACACAGTGAAACTCCTTTTATGATATTCAGTGACACAAGAATACTTTGGTTGGTCATTGTGCATGGTAGCCGCACCGTGCCACCACTTATCGAAGGTCTTTGTACTTGCTAGTCAATACCACGTAATCCCAAACCATTGTTTCTCCCTCTGGCCATTTTTTACTTGTATTATGAGTTGTGAACGTTGACCACACACACTAAACTTCTTTGGTCATGAGCAGTGATGTATGCCTACTTGGATATGTCAGTGTGCACGGTAGCCACACCGTGCCAATACACACGAAAGATATTTGTACTTCCTAGAAGATACATAGCGGTTTGAACCCATTGCTTCCCCCTCTGACCATTTGTGACTCATGTTATGGGTTGTGAACGTTGACCACCCGTATTGAAATTCTTTGGTCATTGTTAGTGACATATGCCTAGTTTGGTTTGTCACTGTCAGTGGTTACCACGCCGTGTCACTATGTATTGAAGGTCTTTGTGCTTTCTAGTTGATAGCTAGTCTTTCCACACCATTGTTACCCCCCTCTGACTATCAGCAACTCGTGTTGTGAGTTGTCAACGTTGACCACATGAAGTGAAATTTGTTGGTCATGGTCAGTGACATGTGCATACTTTGGTTGGTCACTGTGCATTGTAGCCACACGGTGCCACTACATATTGAAGGTATTTGTACTTGCTAGTCGATAACCAGTATTCACAAACCATTATCTTGCACCTTGACCATTTGTGACTCGTGTTATGAGTTGTCAAAGTTTACAACACTTAGTGACATTATTTGGTCATGGCCAGTGACATATGCCTACTTTGGTTGGACATCGTGCTTGGTATCCACACAGTGGCACAGCTTATTGAAGGTCCTTGTGCTTGCTAGTTTATACCTGGTGTTCCCAAACCATTGTCTCCCCCTCTGACCATTTGTGACTCCTATTATGAGCTGTCAACATTGACCACACACAGCGGATTTCTTTGGTCAAAGGCAGTACATGTGCCTACTTTGGTCGGTCATTCTGCATGGTAGCCACACCGTGCTTATAATGATTGAAGGTCGCTGTACTTGCTAGTTGAAAACTGATATTCCCAGACCATTGTTTCCCCCTCTGACCGTTTGTGACTCGTGTTGTGGTTGGTGAATGTTGACCACCCATATCAAAAATCTCTGGTCATGGTCATTGACATATGCCTGGTTTTGGTTGTTTGGTGTGCATAGTAGCCACAACGTGCCACTACGTATTGAAGTTCGTTGTCGTTTCCAGTCAATATATAGGGTTCCCAAACCATTGTCTCCCCCTCTGACCATTTGTGACTCGTGTTATGAGTCGTCAATGTTGACCGTACATAGTGGACTTCTTCGGTCATAATCAGTGACACATGCATCCTTTGGTTGGTCACTGTGCATGCTAGCCACACCGTGCCACTACTTGTTGAAAATCTTTCTACATGCTAGTTAATAACTAGTGTTCCCAACCCATGGTTCCCCCCTCTGACCATTTGTGACTCATGTTATGAGTTTTCAACGTTGTGAAATCCATTGTGACCATTGTGAAATCCGTTTGGTCATGCTTAGTGACATATGCCTACTTTGGTTTGTCACTGTACATGGTTACCACGCCGTTTCACTACGTATCGAAGGTCTATGTGCTTTCTAGTTCATAGCTAGTGTTCCCAAACCATTGCTACCCCCTCTGAATATCTGTGACCCGTGTTGTGGGTTGTCAACATTGACCACATGAACTGAAATTTTTCTGTCATGGTCAGTGACATATGCATACTTTGGATGGTCACTGTGCATTGAAGCCACATTGTGCCACTACATATTGAAGGTATTTGTACTTGCTAGTCAATAACTAGTATCCACAAACCATTATCATCCACCCTCACCATTTTTGAGTTGTGTTATGAGTTGTCAAAGTTCACCACACTTAGTCACATTATTTGGTCATGGTTAGTGACATATGCCTACTTTGGCTGGTCATCGTGCATGGTCTCCACACCGTGCCACAATGTATTGAAGCCCCTTGTGCTTGCTATTTGATACCTGGTGTTCCCAAACCATTGTTTCCCCCTCTGACCATTTGTGGCTCGTATTATGAGTTGTCAACGTTGACCACACACAGCGGATTTCTTTGGTCAAAGGTAGTACATATGCCTACTTTGGCCGGTCATTGTGCATGGCAGCCACACCGTGCTACTACTGACTGAAGGTCGTTGCACTTGGTAGTTGAGAACCGATATTCCCATAGCCTTGTTTCCTCTCCTGACGGTTTGTGAATCGTGCTATGGTTGGTCAATGTTGACCACCCACATTGAAATTCTCTGGTCATGATCAGTGTCATATGCCTAGGTTGGTTGTTTGGTGTGCATATTAGCCACACCGTGCCACTACGTATTGAAGTTATTTGTCCTTTCTAGTCAATACATAGGCTTCCCAAACCATTCTCTCTCCCTTTGACCATTTGTGACTCGTGTTATGAGTTGTCAATGTTGACCACACATAGTGAACTTATTCGGTCGTAGTCAGTGACGTATGCATCCTTGGGTTGGTCACTGTGCACGCTAGCCATACCGTGCCACTGCTTGTTGAAGGTCTTTGTACTTGCTAGTAGATAACTAGTGTTCCCAACTTATTGTTTTCCCCTCTGACCATTTGTGACTCGTGTTATGCATTTTCAACGTTGACCACATGAAGTGAAATTTATTGGTCATGGTTAGTGACATGTGCATAATTTGGTTGGGCACTGTGCATTGAAGCCACACCGTGCCACTACATATTGAAGGTATTTGTACTTGGTAGTCGATAACTGGTATTCACAAACCATTGTCTTCCACCCTGACCATTTGTGATTCATGTTATGAGTTGTCAAAGTTTACCACACTTAGTGACATTATTTGGTCATGGTCAGTGACATATGCCTACTTTGGTTGGTCATCGTGCATGGTCTCCACACCGTGCCACAGCGTATTGAAGCCCCTTGTGCTTGCTATTTGATACTTGGTCTTCCCAAAACCATTGTTTCCCCCTCTGAGCATTTGTGACTCGTGTTATGAGTTGTCAACGTTGACCACACACAGCGGATGTCTTTGGTCAAAGGCGTACATATGCCTACTTTGGCCGGTCATTGTGCATGGTAGCCACACCGTGCTACTTCTGACTGAAGGTCGTTGTACTTGGTAGTTGAGAAACGATATTCCCATAGCATTGTTTCCTCTCCTGATTGTTTGTGACTCGTGTTATGGTTGGTCAACATTGACCACCCATATTGAAATTCTTTGGTCATGATCAGTGACATATGCCTAGTTTGGTTGTTTGGTGTGCATATGAGCCAAACCGTGCCACTACGTATTGAAGTTGTTTGTCGTTTCTAGTCAATGCATAGGCTTCCCAAACCATTGTCTCTCCCTCTGACCATTTGTGACTCGTGAAATGAGTTGTCAATGTTGACCACACATAGTGGACTTATTCGGTCGTAGTCAGTGACGTATGCATCCTTTGGTTGGTCACTATGCACGCTAGCCATACCGTGCCAGTGCTTGTTGAAGGTCTTTGTACTTGCTAGTTGATAACTAGTGTTCCCAACGCATTGTTTTCCCCTCTGACCATTTGTGACTCGTGTTATGTGTTTTCAACGTTGACCGCATGAAGTGAAATTTGTTAGTCATGGTTAGTGACATATGCATACTTTGGTTGGTCACTGTACATTGAAGCCACGTTGTGCCACTACATATTGAAGGTAATTGTACTTGCTAGTCGATAACTAGTATTCACAAACCATTATCTGCCACCCTGACTATTTGTGACTCGTGTTATGAGTTGTCAAAGCTTACCATACTTGGTGACATATTTTGGTTATGGTCAGTGACATATGCCTACTTTGGTTGGTCATCGTGCATGGTCTCCACACCGTGCCACAACGTATTGAAGCCCCTTGCGCTTGCTACTTGATACTCGGTGTTCCCAAACCATTGTTCCCCCCTCTGACCATTTGTGACCCATATTATGAGTTGTCAACGTTGACCACACACAGCAGATTTCTTTGGTCAAAGGCAGTACATATGCCTACTTTGGTCAGTCATTGTGCATGGTAGCCACACCGTGCTACTACTGACTGAAGGTCGTTGTACTTGGTAGTTGAGAACCGATATTCCCATATCATTGTTTCCTCTCCTGACCGTTTGTGAGTCGTGTTATGGTTGGTCAGCGTTCACCACCCATATTGAAATTCTATGGTCATGATCAGTGACATATGCCTAGTTTGGTTGTTTGGTGTGCATATTAGCCACACCGTGCCACTACGTATGGAAGTTCTTTGTCCTTTCTAGTCAATACATAGGCTTCCCAAACCATTGTCTCTCCCTCTGACCATTTGTGACTCGTGTTATGAGTTGTCAATGTTGACCACACATATTGGACTTATTCGGCCGTAGTCAGTGACGTATGCATCCTTGGGCTGGTCACTGTGCACGCCAGCCATACCGTGCCACTGCTTGTGGAATGTCTTTGTACTTGCTAGTTGATAACTAGTGTGCCCAAGCCATCGTTTTCCCCTCTGACCATTTGTTACTCGTGTTATGCGTTTTCAACGTTGACCACATGAAGTGAAATTTGTTGGTCATGGTTAGTGACATATGCATAATTTGGTTGGTCACTGTGCATTGAAGTCACACTGTGCCACTACATATTGAAGGTATTTGTACTTGCTAGTCAATAACCAGTATTCACAATCCATTATCTTCCATCCTGACCATGTGTGACCCGTGTTATGAGTTGTCAAAGTTTACCACACTTGCTAGTCAATAAATATCAAAAGGTTTCTCCCTTTGACACCGGGTCGGTTTTTGTTGATTTGTTACGCGTAGGTGTTTTCACTGGAATACTCCCTCCCACCGCCCTAGAGGGATGTTCCGTGGACGACCTGGAGGACATATTTGCGACCGCATTATGACACCCCCCCCTACCCCCCCACGGCTTTGGCTCGAAGGTAGAGTTGAGGTATCACAACACGGCCGCTCCCCCCCCCCCCAGGTCGCGAGCCTATTCTATATTGCACGTACGAGGATTCAAACCTAAGACCTACCGCTCCAGAATCTAACTCTATAAGCACTAAGCCAGCTCACACGGTGTTCATATGATGTCCAAATGACATTATATGTCCATATTGAAATTCTCTGGTCATGATCAGTGACATATGCCTAGTTTGGTTGTTTGGTGTGCATATTAGCCACACCGTGCCACTACGTATTGAAGTTCTTTGTCCTTTCTTGTCAATACATAGGCTTCCCAAATCATTGTCTCTCCCTCTGACCATTTGTGACTCGTGTTATGAGTTTTCAATGTTGACCACACATAGTGGACTTATTCGGTCGTAGTCAGTGACGTATGCATCCTTTGGTTGGTCACTGTGTACGCTAGCCATACCGTGCCACTGCTTGTTGAAGGTATTTGTACTAGCTAGTTGATAACTAGTGTTCCCAATGCATTGTTTTCCAATCTGACCATTTGTGACTCGTGTTATGCATTTTCAACGTTGACCACATGAAGTGAAATTTGTTAGTCATGGTTAGTGACATATGCATACTTTGGTTGGTCACTGTGCATTGAAGCCTAATTGTGCCACTACATATTGAAGGTATTTGTACTTGCTAGTCGATAACTAGTATTCACAAACCATTATCTGCCACCTTGACCATTTGTGACTCGTGTTATGAGTTGTCAAAGTTTACCATACTTGGTGACATTATTTGGTCATGGTCAGTGACATATGCCTACGTTGGTTGGTCATCGTGCATGGTCTCCACACCGTGCCACAGCGTATTGAAGCCCCTTGTGCTTGCTATTTGATACTTGGTGTTCCCAAACCATTATTTCCCCCTCTGACCATTTGTGACTCATATTATGAGTTGTCAACGTTGACCACACACAGCGGATTTCTTTGGTCAAAGGCAGTACATATGCCTACTTTGATCAGTCATTGTGCATGGTAGCCACACCGTGCTACTATTGACTGAAGGTCGTTGTACTTGGTAGTTGAGAACCGATATTCCCATATCATTGTTTCCTCTCCTGACCGTTTGTGAGTCGTGTTATGGTTGGTCAACGTTCACCACCCATATTCAAATTCTCTGGTCATGATCAGTGACATATGTCTAGTTTGGTTGTTTGGTGTGCGTGTTAGCCACACCGTGCCACTACATATTGAAGTCATTTGTCCGTTCTAGCCAATACCTAGGCTTCCCAAACCATTGTCTCTCCCTCTGACCATTTGTGACTCGTGTTATGAGTTGTCAATGTTGACCACACATAGTGGACTTATTCGGCCGTAGTCAGTGACGTATGCATCATTGGGCTAGTCACTGTACACGCTAGCCATACCGTGCCACTGCTTGTTGAAGGTCTTTGTACTTGCTAGTTGATAGCTAGTGTTCCCAACCCATTGTTTTCCCCTCTGACCATTTGTGACTCGTGTTATGCGTTTTCAACGTTGACCACATGAAGTGAAATTTGTTGGTCATGGTTAGTGACATATGCATAATTTGGTTGGTCACTGTGCATTGAAGACACACTGTGCCACTACATATTGAAGGTATTTGTACTTGCTAGTCGATAACTATTATTCACAAACCATTATCTTCCACCCTAACCATTTGTGACTCGTGTTATGAGTTGTCAAAGTTTAGCACACTTAGTGGCATTATTTTGTCATGGTTTGTGACATATGCCTACTTTGGTTGGTCATCGTGCGTGGTCCCCACACCGTGCCACAAAGTATTGAAGCCCCTTGTGCTTGCTATTTGATACCTGGTGTTCCCAAACCATTGTTCCCCCCTCTGACCATTTGTGACTGGTATTCCGAGTTGTCAACGTTGACCACACACATCGGATTTCTTTGGTCAAAGGCAGTACATATGCCTACTTTGGTCGGTCATTGTGCATGGTAGCCACACCGTGCTACTACTGATTGACGGTCATTGTAATTGGTAGTTGAGAACCAATATTCCCATAGCATTGTTTCCTCTCCTGACCGTTTGTGACTCGTGTTATGGTTGGTCAATGTTGACCACCCATATTGAAATTCTCTGGTCATGATCAGTGACATATGCCTAGTTTGGTTGTTTGGTGTGCATGTTAGCCACACCGTGCCACTACGTATTGAAGTTATTTGTCCTTTCTAGTCAATACATAGGCTTCCCAAACCATTGTCTCTCCCTCTGACCATTTGTGACTCGTGTTATGAGTTGTCAATGTTGACCACACATAGTGGACTTATTCGGTCGTAGTCAGTGATGTATGCATCCTTTGGTTGGTCACTGTGCACGCTAGCCATACCGTGCCACTGCTTGTTGAAGGTCTTTGTACTTGCTAGTTGATAACTAGTGTTCCCAATGCCTTTTTTTCCCCTCTGACCAGTTGTGACTTGTGTTATGCGTTTTCAACGTTGACCACGTGAAGTGAAATTTGTTAGTCATCGTTAGTGACATATGCATAATTTGGTTGGTCACTGTGCATTGAAGCCACATTGTGCCACTACATATTGAAGGTATTTGTACTTGCTAGTCAATAACTAGTATTCACAAACCATTATCTGCCACCCTGACCATTTGTGACTCGTGTTATGAGTTGTCAAAGTTCACCATACTTGGTGACATTATTTGGTCATGGGCAGTGACATATGCCTACTTTGGTTGGTCATCGTGCATGGTCTCCACACCGTGCCACAGCATATTGAAGCCCTTTGTGCTTGCTATTTGATACTTGGTGTTCCCAAACCATTGTTTCCCCCTCTGACCATTTGTGACTCATATTATGAGTTGTCAACGTTGACCACACACAGCGGATTTCTTTGGTCAAAGGCAATACATATGCCTACTTTGGTCGGTCATTGGGCATGGTAGCCACACCGTGCTACTACTGACTGAAGGTCGTTGTACTTGGTAGTTGAGAACCAATATTCCCATATCATTGTTTCCTCTCCTGACCGTTTGTGAGTCGTGTTATGGTTGGTCAACATTCACCACCCATATTCAAATTCTCTGGTCAAGATCAGTGACATATGCCTAGTTTGGTTGTTTGGTGTACATATTAGCCACAACGTACCACTACGTATGGAAGTTCTTTGTCCTTTCTAGTCAATACATAGGCTTCCCAAACCATTGTCTCTCCCTCTGACCATTTGTGACTCGTGTTATGAGCTGTCAATGCTGACCACACATAGTGGACTTATTTGGCCGTAGTCAGTGACGTATGCATCCTTGGGCTGGTCACTGTGCACGCTAGCCATACTGTGCCACTGCTTGTTGAAGGTCTTTGTACTTGCTAGTTGATAACTAGTGTTCCCAACCCATTGTTTTCCCCTCTGACCATTTGTGTCTCGTGTTATGCGTTTTTAACGTTGACCACATGAAGTGAAATTTGTTGGTCATGGTTAGTGACATATGCATAATTTGGTTGGTCACTGTGCATTGAAGCCACACTGTGCCACTACATATTGAAGGTATTTGTACTTGCTAGTCGATAACTAGTATTCACAAACCATTATCTTCCACCCTGACCATTTGTGACTCGTGTTATGAGTTGTCAA
>SZWC01003265.1:11393-22363 GCA_023375785.1 Penium margaritaceum
CCCCCCCCCCCCCAGGTCGCGAGCCTATTCTATATTGCACGTACGAGGATTCAAACCTAAGACCTACCGCTCCAGAATCTAACTCTATAAGCACTAAGCCAACTCACACGGTGTTCATATGATGTCCAAATGACATTGTAAGGGTTCCTATATGTAAAGGACATTAAATGAGGGGGTGTAAGATCAGAGGGTAGTTTTCAAATTTATGAATGATAACAAAGTTAGTTTATTCATAAAGAATTGACGCAGACGGAATTTCAGATTTTGCAAATTCGAGGTTGAATAACCTCTCAACCATTGCTCCGATTGACCAGCCGTAAGAAGGAAAGTTGACAACACACAGTGAAACTCTTTTTATGATATTCAGTGAGACAAGAATACTTTGGTTGGTCATTGTGCATGCCAGCCACACCGTGCCACCACATATCGAAGGTCCTTGTACATGCTAGTCAATACCACGTATTCCCAAACCATTGTTTCTCCCTCTGCCCATTTTTTACTTGTATTATGCGTTGTGAACGTTGACCACACACACTAAACTTCTTTGGTCATGAGCAGTGATGTATGCCTACTTGGATAGGGCATTGTGCACAGTAGCCACACCGTGCCAATACACACGAAAGATATTTGTACTTCCTAGAAGATACATAGCGTTTTGAAACCATTGCTTCCCCCTCTGACCATTTGTGAATCATGTTATGGGTTGTGAACGTTGACCACCCATATTGAAATTCTTTGGTCATTGTTAGTGACATATGCCTAGTTTGGTTTGTCACTGTCAGTGGTTACCACGCCGTGTCACTATGTATTGAAGGTCTTAGTGCTTTCTAGTTGACAGCTAGTGTTTCCAAACCATTGTTATCCCTCTCTGACTATCAGCAACTCATGTTGTGAGTTTTCAACGTTGACCACGTTAAGTGAAATTTGTTGGTCATGGTCAGTGACATGTGCATACTTTGGTTGGTCACTGTGCATTGTAGCCACATGGTGCCACTACATATTGAAGGTATTTGTACTTGCTAGTCGATAACTAGTATTCACAAACCATTATCTTGCACCCTGGCCATTTGTGACTCGTGTTATGAGTTGTCAAAGTTTACAACACTTAGTGACATTATTTGGTCATGGTCAGTGACATATGCCTACTTTGGTTGGGCATCATGCATGGTATCCACACCGTGGCACAGCTTATTGAAGATCCTTGTGCTTGCTAGGTGATACCTGGTGTTACCAAACCATTGTCTCCCCCTCTGACCATTTGTGACTCCTATTATGAGTTGTCAACATTGACCACACACAGCAGATTTCTTTGGTCAAAGGCAGTACATGTGCCTACTTTGGTCGGTCATTGTGCATGGTAGCCACACCGTGCTTATAATGATTGAAGGTCGCTGTAATTGCTAGTTGGGAACTGATATTCCCAAACCATTGTTTCCCCCTCTGACTGTTTGTGACTCGTGTTGTGGTTGGTGAATGTTGACCACCCATATTGAAAATCTCTGGTCATGGTCATTGACATATGCCAGGTTTTGGTTGTTTGGTGTGCATAGTAGTCACAACGTGCCACTACGCATTGAAGTTCTTTGTCGTTTCCAGTCGATATATAGGGTTCCGAAACCATTGTCTCTCCCTCTGACCATTTGCGACTCGTGTTATGAGTTGTCAATGTTGACCGTACATACTGGACTTCTTCGGTCATAGTCAGTGACACATGCATCCTTTGGTTGGTCACTGTGCATGCTAGCCACACCGTGCCACTACTTGTTGAAAATATTTCTACTTGCTAGTTAATAACTAGTGCTCCCAACCCATGGTTTCCCCCTCTGACCATTTGTGACTCATGTTATGAGTTTTCAACGTTGACCACACATTGTGAAATCCGTTTGGTCATGGTTAGTGACATATGCCTACTTTGGTTTGTCACTGTACATTGTTACCACGCCGTTTCACTACGTATCGAAGGTCTATGTGCTTTCTAGTTGATAGCTAGTGTTCCCAAACCATTGCTACCCCCTCTGAATATTTGTGACTCGTGTTGTGAGTTGTCAACATTGACCACATGAAGCGAAATTTTTCCGTCATGGTCAGTGACATATGCATACTTTGGATGGCCACTGTGCATTGAAGCCACATTGTGCCACTACATATTGAAGGTATTTGTAGTTGCTAGTCGATAACTAGTATCCACAAACCATTATCTTCCACCATGACCATTTGTGAGTTGTGTTATGAGTTGTCGAAGTTTACCACACTTAGTGACATTATTTGGTCATGGTTAGTGACATATGCCTACTTTGGCTGGTCATCGCGCATGGTCTCCACACCGTGCCACAATGTATTGAAGCCCCTTGTGCTTGCTATTTGATACCTGGTGTTCCCAAACCATTGTTTCCCCCCTCTGACCATTTGTGACTCGTATTATGAGTTGTCAACGTTGACCAAACACAGCGGGTTTCTTTGGTCAAAGGCAGTACATATGCCTACTTTGGCCGGTCATTGTGCATGGTAGCCACACCGTGCTACTACTGACTGAAGGTTGTTGTACTTGGTAGTTGAGAACCGATATTCCCATAGCATTGTTTCCTCTCCTGATCGTTTGTGACTTGTGTTATTTTCAGAAGAATGCAGCAACAAGAATAGCGGCGGCAGAAGCAAGCAGAAGCATCGGAACATGCAAGTGTACGTTAGCAGAGTGACGTAGGCAAAAGTGGTCCGAGGAGTTAGTCGCAGGGGCTGATAGAGGCTGAGACGCGAGGTAGCCGAGGTAGACAGGTTGACGTGAGAGAGAGAGTGGTTGGCGAGAGGAGTGATGGTTGGCGGAGCGTGAGAGCTGAGCGAAGGAACGAGAGTGACGGAGCGAAACGTTGAGAGTTGGCGAGGGCAGGAAATGGGAGGGATGAGCAGAGCGAAGACACGGCGGCGAAGCCGCGGAACCAAGGGGGGAAGAGGATGAGCAGAATTGTTCTGGTTAACTCGAGGGAATGAACATCCGCGGTATGAAAAGTCAGAACAGGACAAAGAGTACTACCTAACGGCTTATTTTTCTAGCCGGAAGCGAGTGACAGATGTCACGTTATTAGGGGATAACCTGACAATGGGGTCCGAACGGTCGAACGACCAGAGGCCCGTTGGTCAAGGTGGTTCGTTGGCGGGACCTGAACCGTTATTGAGAAGGGATTTCCTCGGACTGTACTTCTGCACTGAGTCTGTTTCTTAAGGATATTCCGACACCCCCCTTGAAACTGACTCAGTGCAGATTGTATGTCCAGAGTTAGAGACAGTTTAACCACATCTGCTTTTAGCGAGATGAGGATGTAGGTGGACTGGGTAGGAGGTGGAGAGGAGGCATGTCTCGGATCTCAGGGAGGTCTTCCACGGTGATTCTTTCTGGTTGACTTGTTCTCCATCGATGTCCTCGTCGGAGTCTGCATTCACGGCGTATGTTGCTCATGAGACTGGAGATGTCACTTGAGCAAGGATCATAGGCCTGAAGAATGGAGTGGAATGGACGGTCGGTGGTGAGGTACAAGATGACCAGAGCTTGATATTCGGCAAGGAAGTAGTTGCTCCAGTATTGCCGAATGTTGAGAGTGGAGAAGTCAACGTGGAAGTAATCACGTTGTTTGCTTAAGATGTCCCAGAGTTCAAGGGTGCCGAATCTCACATCTGCGTGCAGTTCGAGTGCAGCAAGCCACTCATTGTAGTTGGCTTCGCCGTGTGTGTGTGTGTGTGAGCAGAAGTTTTGGCGGGGGCGCAAGTCGTCGCGAAAAAGGCGATGCGACCAAGCGGATCCTTGTGCCGAGCGAATGATAAGAGCGAATGATGGCAGAGGAACGATGGATGGCAGAGTGGGCGCAGGGGCGAGCCACGTGCGGTGATGGAAGTTTCGGTGTGGGGGCGGGTCGTCGCGATTCGAGCGATGCAACCGAGCGGATCCTTGTGCCGGGCTGAGGACGATTTTGCGGAAGCAGAGGAAGCGATTGATGGATGAGTGGGCGCAGGGGCGAGACCACGTGCGCTGCGAAGTTATGGCGTGGTCGCAGGTCATTGCGGAAAGGCGATGCGACCGGGCGGATCCGTGTGCCGGGCTGAAAATGAAAGCTGAGGAAGTGATCGATTGATGAGTGGGCGCAGGGGCGAAACCTCGTGCGCTGAAGGAAGTTTTGGCGTGGGCGCAGGCCGTCGCGGAAAAAGGCGATGCGGCCGGGCGGATCCTTCTGCCGAGATGGATGCGATTGAGGAGACGAAGGAAGCAATTGATTTGATGAGTGGGTGCAGGGGCGGAACGACGTGCGCGATAGAGCAATTCTGATGATGCTGATGCTGATGATGGATGGCGGCGCGGAGGATGCTTGATGATGGAGGAGGCGATGCGGAGGTGACGCGGGTGATGCTGATGGCGGAGAGGCGGAGATGAGGCAGGAACGGGCGACTGAGAGGACTGAAGCGAGGACGAATGATGGAGACGACTGGAGACGAAGGCCGAGGGCTGGAGAAGACGAGAGGTAGAGGGCGACGCGAGTGAAGAGAGCGGAGATGAGGCACGGCGCGGCAGGTGGAGGCGATGCGGTAGAAAGGCGGAGCGATGCAACTGCTTCTTTTCAGTGTTCAGGAGAGTGACGGCTTGTTCCCCAGTTGGCTCGGAAGTGGGAGCATGAAGAATAGTGGTGTCCGATATCATGTCAGCTGAAGAGGTTGATTGCGGTAGGGAGAGTCAGGCAGCGGCCAGGAACATTGAGCTGCTGAGGAGAGTGACGGCTTGTTCCCTAGTTGGCTCGGCAATGGGAGCAGGAAGACTAGTGGTGTCCGATATCCTGACAGCGACAGTTTTGGCTGCAGCTGCTGACAAGGCGAGGAGGCAATGCGGGAAGGCGGCTCGAGATGACGGATGCGGGCAGGATGAAGATGGCGACGACGAAGGAGTAGATGAAGCTGTTGAGACAGGATGAAAGGGAGGAGATGTCAGCGGAGGTAGATGCGATGTGGTGATGGTGAATGGGAGGCAGCAGGAAGCTTCTTGGTAGTTGACGGCAAGCGACGGCTCGAGAGTTGCTTGCTGCTGATGTGGGTGACTCGTCACCAGTTGTTAGCCACGGGCGCGTAGATGGGCGCAGGGCCTCCCTGGGATGACAAGGCATTCCTTCAGCGTGGAGAACTCGTCAGGCAAAGTTCCTGATGTCAGCTGCGAATGAAGCGGCGAGGCGCGAGATGGCGGTAGTGGCGGTAGGAGAATGCGGATTGAAGCATTGAGCCAAGGATGACGGCAGAGCGATGACGCGGTCACGGGGCTCCAGGTGATGTTGCCCGAAGCTCTGATACCATGTCAGAAGAATGCAGCAACAAGAATAGCGGCGGCAGAAGCAAGCAGAAGCATCGGAACATGCAAGTGTACGTCAGCAGAGTGACGTAGGCAAATGCGGTTCGAGGAGTTAGTCGTAGGGGCTGATAGAGGCTGAGATGCGAGGTAGCCGAGGTAGACAGGTTGACATGAGAGAGAGAGTGCTTGGCGAGAGGAGTGATGGTTGGTGGAGCGTGAGAGCTGAGCGAAGGAGCGAGAGCGACGAAGCGAAGCGTTGAGAGTTGGCGAGGGCAGGAAATGCGACGGATGAGTACAGCGAAGACACGGCGGCGAAGCCGCGGAACCAAGGGTGGAACAGGATGAGCAGAACTGTTCTGGTTAAGTCGACGGAATGAACATCCTCAGTATTAAAGGTCAGAACAGGACAAAGAGTACTACCTAACGGCTTCTTTTCGCTAGCCGGACGCGAGTGACAGATGTCACGTTATTCGGGGATAACTTGACAGTGGGGTCCGAACGGTCGAACGACCAGAGGCCGGTTGGTCAAGGTGGTTCGGTGGCGGGACCTGAAATGTTATTGAGAAGGGATTTCCTCGGACTGTACTTATGCACTGAGTCTGTTTCTTAAGGATATTCCGACAGTTATGGTTGGTCAACGTTGACCACCCACATTGAAATTCTCTGGTCATGATCAGTGACATATGCCTAGTTTGGTTGTTTGGTGTGCATATTAGCCACACCATGCCACTACGTATTGAAGTTATTTGTCCTTTCTAGTCAATACATAGGCTTCCCAAACCATTGTCTCTCCCTCTGACCATTTGCGACTCATATTATGAGTTGTCAACGTTGACCACCCACATTGAAATTCTCTGGTCATGATCAGTGACATATGCCTAGTTTGGTTGTTTGGTGTGCATAGTAGCCACAACGTGCCACTACGTATTGAAGTTATTTGTCCTTTCTAGTCAATACATAGGCTTCCCAAACCATTGTCTCTCCCTCTGACCATTTGTGACTCGTGTTATGAGTTGTCAATGTTGACCACACATAGTGAACTTATTCGGTCGTAGTCAGTGACGTATGCATCCTTGGGTTGGTCACTATGCACGCTAGCCATACCGTGCCACTGCTTGTTGAAGGTATTTGTACTTGCTAGTTGATAACTAGTGTTCCCAACCCATTGTTTTCCCCTCTTATCATTTGTGACTCGTGTTATGCGTTTTCAACGTTGACCACATGAAGTGAAATTTGTTGGTCATGGCTAGTGACATATCCATAATTTGGTTGGTCATTGTGCATTGAAGCCACACCGTGCCACTACATATTGAAGGTATTTGTACTTGCTAGTCGATAACTAGTATTCACAAACCATTATCTTCCACCCTGACCATCTGTGACTCGTGTTATGAGTTGTCAAAGTTTACCACACTTAGTGACATTATTTGGTCATGGTCAGTGACATATGCCTACTTTGGTTGGTCATCGTTCATGGACTCCACACCGGGCCACAACGTATTGAAGCCCCTTGTGCTTGCTATTTGATACCTGGTGTTCCCAAACCATTGCTTCCCCCTCTGACCATTTGCGACTCATATTATGAGTTGTCAACGTTGACCACACACAACGGAATTCTTTCCTCGAAGGGAGTATATATGCCTACTTTGGTCAGTCATTGTGCATGGTAGCCACAACGTGCTACTACTGATTGACGGTCGTTGTACTTGGTATTTGAGAACCAATATTCCCATAGCATTGTTTCCTCTCCTGATTGTTTGTGACTCGTGTTGTGGTTGGTCAGTGTTTTCCACCCATATTGAAAGTCTCTGGTCATGATCAGTGACATATGCCTAGTTTGGTAAATTCGTGTGCATATTGGCCACATTGTGCCACTACGTATTGAAGTTCTTTGTCCTTTCTAGTCAATACATAGGATTTCCAAACCATTGTATCTCCCTCTGATCATTTGTGACTCGTGTTATGAGTTGTCAATGTTGACCACACATAGTGGACTTATTCGGTCGTAGTCAGTGACGTATGCATCCTTTGGTTGGTCACTGTGCACTCTAGCCATACCGTGCCACTGCTTGTTGAAGGTCTTTGTACTTGCTAGTTGATAACTAGTGTTCCCAACTCATTGTTTTCCCCTCTGACCATTTGTGACTCGTGTTATGCGTTTTCAACGTTGACCACATGAAGTGAAATTTGTTGGTCATGGTTAGTGACATCTGCATACTTTGGTTGGTCACTGTGCATTGAAGCCACATTGTGCCACTACATACTAAAGGTATTTGTACTTTATAGTCGATAACTAGTATTCACAAACCATTATCTTCCACCCTGACCATTTGTGACTCGTGTTATGAGTTGTCAAAGTTTACCACACTTGGTGACATTATTTGGTCATGGTCAGTGACATATGCCTATTTTGGTTGGTCATCGTGAATGGACTCCACAACGTGGCACAGGTTATTGAAGGTCCTTGTGCTTGCTAGTCGATACCTGGTGTTCTCAAACCAT
This sequence comes from Penium margaritaceum, assembly GCA_023375785.1. Lineage (NCBI taxonomy): Eukaryota > Viridiplantae > Streptophyta > Zygnematophyceae > Desmidiales > Peniaceae > Penium > Penium margaritaceum. Next base: position 19,213 of record SZWC01003265.1, read on the forward strand.
TGTCTCCCCCTCTTACCATTTGTGACGTCTATTATGAGTTGTCAACATTGACCACACACAGCAGATTTCTTTGGTCAAAGGCAGTATATGTGCCTACTTTGGTCGTTCATTGTGCATGGTAGCCACACCGTGCTTATAATGATTAAAGGTCGCTGTACTTGCTAGTTGACAACTTATATTTGCAGAGCATTGTTTCCCCCTCTGGCCGTTTGTGACTCGTGTTGTGGTCGGTGAATGTTGACCACCCATATTGAAAATATCTGGTCATGGTCATTGACATATGCCTGGTTTTGGTTGTTTGGTGTGCATAGTAGCCACAACGTGCCACTACGTATTGAAGTTCTTTGTCGTTTCCAGTCAATATATAGGGTTCCCAAACCATTTTCTCTCCCTCTGACCATTCGTGACTCGTGTTATGAGTTGTCAATGTTGACCGTACATAGTGGACTTCTTCGGTCATGGTCAGTGACACATGCATCCTTTGGTTGGTCACTGTGCATGCTAGCCACACCGTGCCACTACTTGTTGAAAATATTTCTACTTGCTAGTTAATAACTAGTGTTCCCAGCCCATGGTTTCCCCCTCTGACCATTTGTGACTCATGTTATGAGTTTTCAATGTTAACCACACACTGTGAAATCCGTTTGGTCATGGTTAGTGACATATGCATACTTTGGTTTGTCACTGTACATGGTTACCACGCCGTTCCACTACGTATCGAAGGTCTATGTGCTTTATAGTTGATAGCTAGTGTTCCCAAACCATTGCTACCCCCTATGAATATCTGTGACTCGTGTTGTGAGTTGTCAACATTGACCACATGAAGTGAAATGTTTCCGTCATGGTCAGTGACATATGCATACTTTGGATGGTCACTGTGCATTGAAGCCACATTGTGCCACTACATATTAAAGGTATTTGTACTTGCTAGTCGAGAACTAGTATCCACAAACCATTATCTTCCATCCTCACCATTTGTGAGTTGTGTTATCAGTTGTCCAAGTTTACCACACTTAGTGACATTATTTGGTCATGGTTAGTGACATATACCTACTTTGGCTGGTCATCCTGCATGGTCTCCACACCGTGCCACAATGTATTGAAGCCCCTTGTGCTTGCTATTTGATACCTGGTGTTCCCAAACCATTGTTTCCCCCTCTGACCATTTGTGACTCGTATTATGAGTTGTCAACGTTGACCACACACATCGGATTTCTCTGGTGAAAGGCAGTACATATGCCTACTTTCGCCGGTCATTGTGCATGGTAGCCACACCGTGCTACTACTGACTGAAGGTCGTTGTACTTGGTAGTTGATAACCAATATTCCCATAGCATTGTTTCCTCTCCTGACCGTTTGTGACTCGTCTTATGGTTGGTCAACGTTGACCACCCACATTGAAATTCTCTGGTCATGATCAGTGACATATGCCTAGTTTGGTTGTTTAGTGTGCATATTAGCCACACCGTGCCATTACGTATTGAAGGTATTTGTCCTTTCTAGTCAATAAATAGGCTTCCCAAACCATTGTCTCTCCCTCTGACCATTTGTGACTCGTGTTATGAGTTGTTTATGTTGACCACACATTGTGGACTTATTCAGTCGTAGTCAGTGACGTATGCATCCTTGGGTTGGTCACTGTGCACGCTAGCCATACCGTGCCACTGCTTGTTGAAGGTCTTTGTACTTGCTGGTTGATAACTAGTGTTCCCAACCCAATTTTTTCCCCTCTGACCATTTGTGACTCGTGTTATGCGTTTTCAACGTTGACCACATGAAGTGAAATTTGTTGGTCATGGTTGGTGACATATGCATAATTTGGTTGGTCACTGTGCATTGAAGCCACACCGTGCCACTACATATTGAAGGTATTTGTACTTGTTAGTTAATAAATAGTATTCACAAACAATTATCTTCCACCCTGACTATTTGTGACTCGTGTCATGAGTTGTCAAAGTTTACCACACTTAGTGACATTATTTGGTCATGGTCAGTGACGTATGCTTACTTTGGTTGGTCATCGTGCATGGTATCCACACCGTGCCACAACATATTGAAGCCCCTTGTACTTGCTATTTGATACCTGGTGTTCCCAAGCCATTGCTTCCCCCTCTGACCATTTGTGACTCGTATTATGAGTTGTCAACGTTGACCACACAGAGCGGATTTCTTTGCTCAAAGGCAGTATATATGCCTACTTTGGTCGGTCATTGTGCATGGTAGCCACACCGTGCTACTACTGATTGACGGTCGATGTACTTGGTAGTTAAGAACCAATATTCCCATAGCATTGTTTCCTCTCCTGACTGTTTGTGACTCGTGTTATGGTTGGTCAGTGTTGACCACCCATATTGAAAGTATCTGGTCATGATCAGTGACATATGCCTAGTTTGGTTGTTTCGTGTGCATATTGGCCCCACCGTGCCACTATGTATTGAAGTTCTTTGTCCTTTCTAGTCAATACATTGGCTTCCCAAACCATTGTCTCTCCCCCTGACCATTTGTGACTCGTGTTATGAGCTGTCAATGTTGATCACACATAGTGGACTTATTCGGTCGTAGTCAGTGATGTATGCATCCTTTGGTTGGTCACTGTGCACGCTAGCCATACCGTGCCACTGCTTGTTGAAGGTCTTTATACTTTCTAGTTGATAACTAGTGTTCCCAACCTATTGTTTTCCCCTCTGACCATTTGTGACTCGTGTTATGCGTTTTCAACGTTGACCACATGAAGTGAAATTTGTTGGTCATGGATAGTGACATCTGCATACTTTGGTTGGTCACTGTGCATTGAAGCCACATTGTGCCACTACATATTGAAGGTATTTGTACTTGCTAGTCAATAACTAGTATTCACAAACCAGTATCTTCCACCCTGACCATTTGTGACTCGTGTTATGAGTTGTCAAAGTTTACCACACTTGGTGACATTATTTGGTCATGGTCAGTGACATATGCCTACTTTGGTTGGTCATCGTGCATGGTCTCCACACCGTGCCACAGCGTATTGATGCCCCTTGTGCTTGCTATTTGATACTTGGTGTTCCCAAACCATTGTTTCCCCCTCTGACCATTTGTGACTCGTATTATGAGTTGTCAACGTTGACCACACACAGCGGATTTCTTTGGTCAAAGGCAGTACATATGCCTA
>SZWC01003265.1:24938-50740 GCA_023375785.1 Penium margaritaceum
CCCCCCCCCCAGGTCGCGAGCCTATTCTATATTGCGCGTACGAGGATTCAAACCTAGGACCTACCGCTCCAGAATCTAACTCTATAAGCACTAAGCCAACTCACACGGTGTTCATATGATGTCCAAATGACATTATAAGGGTTCCTATGTGTAAAGGGCATTAAATAAGGGGGTGTAAGATTAGAGGGTAGTTTTCAAAATTATGAATGATAACAAAGTTAGTTTATTCATAAAGAATTGACGCAGACGGAATTTCAGATTTTGCAACTTCGAGCTTGAATAACCTCTCAACCATTGCTCCGATTGACCAGCCGTAAGAAGGAAAGTTGACAACACACAGTGAAACTCTTTTTATGATATTCAGTGACACAAGAATAGTTTGGTTGGTCATTGTGCATGGTAGCCACACCGTGCTACCACTTATCGAATGTCTTTGTACTTGCTAGTCAATACCACGTATTCCCAAACCATTGTTTCTCCCTCTGCCCATCTTTTACTTGTATTATGAGTTGTGAACGTTGACCACACACACTAAACTTCTCTGGTCATGAGCAGTGATGTATGCCTACTTGGATAGGTCATTGTGCACGGTAGCCACACCGTGCCAATACACACGAAAGATATTTGTACTTCCTAGAAGATACATAGCGTTTTGAAACCATTGCTTCCCCCTCTGACCATTTGTGACTCATGTTATGGGTTGTGAACGTTGACCACCCATATTGAAATTCTTTGGTCATTGTTAGTGACATATGCCTAGTTTGGTTTGTCACTGTCAGTGGTTACCACGCCGTCTCACTATGTATTGAAGGTCTTTGTGCTTTCTAGCTGATAGCTAGTGTTTCCACACCATTGTTACCCCCCTCTGACTATCAGCAACTCGTGTTGTGAGTTGTCAACGTTGACCACATGAAGTGAAATTTGTTGGTCATTGTCAGTGACATGTCCATACTTTGGTTGGTCACTGTGCATTGTAGCCACACGGTGCCACTACATATTGAAGGTATTTGTACTTGATAGTCGATAACTAGTATTCACAAACCATTATCTTGCACCCTGACGATTTGTGACTCGTGTTACGAGTTGTCAAAGTTTACCATACTTGGTGACATTATTTGGTCATGGTCAGTGACATATGCCTACTTTGGTTGGACATCGTGCATGGTATCCACACCGTGGCACAGCTTATTGAAGGTCCTTGTGCTTGCTAGTTGATACCTGGTGTTCCCAAACCATTTTCTCCCCCTCTGACCATTTGTGACTCCTATTATGAGTTGTCAACATTGACCACACACAGCGGATTTCTTTGGTCAAAGGCAATACATGTGCCTACTTTGGTCGGTCATTGTGCATGGTAGCCACACCTTGCATATAATGATTGAAGGTCGCTGTACTTGCTAGTTGAGAACTGATATTCCCAGACCATTGTTTCCCCCTCTGACTGTTTGTGACTCGTGTTGTGGTTGGTGAATGTTGACCACCCATATTGAAAATCTATGGTCATGGTCATTGACATATGCCTGGTTTTGGTTGTTCGGTGTGCATAGAAGCCACAACGTGCCACTATGTATTGAAGTTATTTGTCGTTTCCAGTCGATATATAGGGTTCCCAAACCATTGTCTCTCCCTCTGACCATTTGTGACTCGTGTTATGAATTGTCAATGTTGACCATACATAGTGGACTTCTTCGGTCATAGTCAGTGACAAATGCATCCTTTGGTTGGTCACTGTGCATGCTAGCCACACCGTGCCACTACTTGTTGAAAATCTTTCAACTTGCTAGTTAATAAATAGTGTTCCCAACCAATGGTTCCCCCCTCTAAACATTTGTGAATCATGTTATGAGTTTTCAACATTTACCACACACTGTGAAATCCGCTTGGTCACGGTTAGTGACATATGCCTACTTTGGTTTGTCACTGTACATGGTTACCACGCCGTTTCACTACGTATCAAAGGTCTATGTTCTTTCTAGTTGATAGCTAGTGTTCCCAAACCATTGCTACCCCCTCTAAATATCTGTGACTCGTGTTGCAAGTTGTCAACATTGAGCACATGAAGTAAATTTTTCCTTCATGGTCAGTGACATGCATACTTTGGATGGTCACTGTGCATTGAAGCCACATTGTGCCACGACATATTGAAGGTATTTGTACTTGCTAGTTGATAACTAGTATCCACAAACCATTATCTTCCACCCTGACCATTTGTGAGTTATGTTATGAGTTGTCAAAGTTTACCACACTTAGTGACATTATTTGGTCATGGTTAGTGACATATGCCTACTTTGGCTGGTCATCGTGCATGGTCTCCACAAAGTGCCACAATATATTGAAGGCCCTTGTGCTTGCTATTTGATACCAGGTGTTCCCAAACCATTGTTTTTCCCTTTGACCATTTGTGACTTGTATTATGAGTTGTCAACGTTGACCACACAAAGCGGATTTCTTTGGTCAAAGGCAGTACATATGCCTACTTTGGCCGATCATTGTGCATTGTAGCCACAGCGTGCTACTACTGACTGAAGGTCATTGTACTTGGTAATTGATAACCGATATTCCCATGGCATTGTTTCCTCTCCTGACCGTTTGTGACTCGTGTTATGGTTGGTCAACGTTGACCACCCACATTGAAATTATCTGGTCATGATCAGTGACATATGCCTAGTTTGGTTGTTTGGTGTGCATATTAGCCACACCATGCCAATACATATTGAAGTTATTTGTCCTTTCTAGTCAATACATAGGCTTCCCAAACCATTGTATCTCCCTCTGACCATTTGTGACTCGTGTTATGAGTTGTCAATGTTGACCACACATAGTGAACTTATTCGGTCGTAGTCAGTGACGTATGCATCCTTGGGCTGGTCATTGTGCACGCTAGCCATACCGTGCCACTTCTTGTTGAAGGTCTTTGTACTTGCTAGTTGATAACTAGTGTTCCCAACCCATTGTTTTCCCCTCTGACCATATGTGACTCGTGTTATGCATTTTCAACGTTGACCACATGAAGTGAAATTTGTTGGTCATGGTTACTGACATATGCATAATTTGGTTGGTCACTGTGCATTGAAGCCACACCGTGCCACTACATATTGAAGGTATTTGTACTTGCTAGTCGATAACTAGTATTCACAAACCATTATCTTCCACACTGACCATTTGTGACTCGTGTTATGAGTTGTCAAAGTTTACCACACATAGTGACATTATTTGGTCATGGTCAGTGACATATGCCTACTTTGGTTGGTCATTGTGCATGGTCTCCACACCGTGCCACAACGTATTGAAGCCCCTTGTGCTTGCTATTTGATACCTGGTGTTCCCAACCCATTGTTTCCCCCTCTGACCATTTGTGACTCGTGTTATGAGTTGTCAAAGTTTACCACACATAGTGACATTATTTGGTCATGGTCAGTGACATATGCCTACTTTGGTTGGTCATTGTGCATGGTCTCCACACCGTGCCACAACGTATTGAAGCCCCTTGTGCTTGCTATTTGATACCTGGTGTTCCCAAACCATTGCTTCCCCCTATGACCATTTGCGACTCGTATTATGAGTTGTCAACGTTGACCACACACAACGGATTTCTTTGCTCAAAGACAGTATATATGCCTACTTTGGTCGGTCATTGTGCATGGTAGTCACATTGTGCTACTACTGATTGACGGTCATTGTACTTGGTAGTTGAGAACCAGTATTCCCATAGCATTGTTTCCTCTCCTGACCGTTTGTGACTCGTGTTATGGTTGGTCAGTGTTGACCACCCATATTGAAAGTCTCTGGTCATGATCAGTGACATATGCATAGTTTGGTTGTTTCGTGTGCATATTAGCCACACCGTGCCACAACGGTTTGAAGTTCTTTGTCCTTTCTAGTCAATACATAGGCTTCCCAAAGCAATGTCTCTCCCTCTGACCATTTGTGACTCGTGTTATGAGTTATCAATGTTGATCACACATAGTGGACTTATTCGGTCGTAGTCAGTGATGTATGCATCCTTTGGTTGGTCACTGTGCACGCTAGCCATACCGTGCCACTGCTTGTTGAACGTATTTGTACTGGCTAGTTCATAGCAAGTGTTCCCAACTCATTGTTTCCCCCTCTGACCATTTGTGACTCGTGTTATGCGTTTTCAACGTTGACCACATGAAGTGAAATTTGTTGGTCATGGTTAGTGACATCTGCATACTTTTGTTGGTCACTGTGCATTGAAGCCACACTCTGCCACTACATATTGAATGTGTTTGTACTTGCTAGTCAATAACTAGTATTCACAAACCATTATCTTCCACCCTGACCATTTGTGACTCGTGTTATGAGTTGTCAAAGTTTAGCACACTTAGTGGCATTATTTGGTCATGGTTTGTGATGTATGCCTACTTTGGTTGGTCATCGTGCATGGTCTCCACATCGTGCCACAACGTTTTGAAGCCCCTTGGGCTTGCTGTTTGATACCTGGTTTTCCCAAACCATTGCTTCCCCCTCTGACCATTTGTGACTCCGTTTATGAGTTGTCAACGTTGACCACACATAGCGGATTTCTTTGGTCAAAGGCAGTACATATGCCTACTTTGGTTGGTCATTGTGCATGGTAGCCACACCGTGCTACTACTGACTGAAGGTCGTTGTACTTGGTAGTTGAGAACCAATATTCCCATATCATTGTTTCCTCGCCTGACCGTGTGTGAGTCGTGTTGTGGCTGGTCGACGTTGACCACCCATATTGAAATTCTCTGGTCATGATCAGTGTCATATGCCTAGTTTGGTTGTTTAGTGTACATATTAGCCATACCGTGCCACTACGTATTGAAGTTCTTTGTCCTTTCTAGTAAATATATAGGCTTCCCATGCCATTGTTTCTCCCTCTGACCATTTGTGACTCGTGTTATGAGTTGTCAATGTTGACCACACATAGTGGACTTATTCGGCTGTAGTCAGTGACGTATGCATCCTTAGGCTGGGCATTGTGCACGCTAGCCATACCGTGCCAATGCTTGTTGAAGGTCTTTGTACTTGCTAGTTGATAACTAGTGTTCCCAACCCATTGTTTTCCCCTCTGACCATTTGTGACTCGTGTTATGCGTTTTCAACGTTGACCACATGAAGTGAAATTTGTTGGTCATGGTTAGTGACACATGCATAATTTGGTTGGTCACTGTGCATTGAAGCCACACTGTGCCACTACATATTGAAGGTATTTGTACTTGCTAGTCAATAACTAGTATTCACAAACCATTATCTTCCACCCTGACCATTTGTGACTCGTGTTATGAGTTGTCAAAGTTTACCTCACTTGCTAGTCAATAAATAGCAAAAGGTTTCTCCTTTTGACACCATGTCGGTTTTTGTTGATTTGTTACGCGTAGGTGCCTTCACTGGAATAATCCCTCCCACCCCCTAGAGGGATGTTCCGTGGACGACCTAGAGGACAGACTTGCAACCGCATTATGACACCCCCCTCACCCCCCCACGGCTTAGGCTCGAAGGTAGAGTTGAGGTATCACAACACGGCCGCCCCCCTCCCCCCCCAGGTCGCGAGCCTTTTCTATATCGCGCGTACAAGGATTCAAACATGGGACCTACCGCTCCAGAATCTAACTCTATAAGCACTACACCAACTCACACGGTGTTCATATGATGTCCAAATGACATTAAATAAGGGGGTGTAAGATTAGAGGGTAGTTTTCAAAATTATGAATGATAACAAAGTTAGTTTATTCATAAAGAATTGACGCAGACGGAATCTCAGATTTTGCAACTTTGAGCTTGAATAACCTCTCAACCATTGCTTCGATTGACCAGCCGTAAGAAGGAAAGTTGAAAACACACATTGAAACTCTTTTCATGATATTCAGTGACACAAGAATACTTTGGTTGGTCATTGTGCATGGTAGCCATTCCGTGCCACCACTTATCGAAGGTCTTTGTACTTGCTAGTCAAGACCACGTATTCCCAAACCATTGTTTCTCCCTCTGTCCATTTTTTACTTGTATTATGAGTTGTGAACATTGATCACACACAAAAAACGTTTTTGGTCATGAGCAGTGATGTATGCCTACTAGGATAGGTCATTGTGCACGGTAGCCACACCGTGCCAATACACACGAAAGATATTTGTACTTCCTAGAAGATACATAGCGTTTTGAAACCATTGCTTCCCCCTCTGACCATTTGTGACTCATGTTTTGGGTTGTGAACGTTGACCACCCATGTTGAAATTCTTTGGTCATTGTTAGTGACATATGCCTAGTTTGGTTTGTCAATGTCAGTGGTTACCACTCCGTGTCACTATGTAGTGAAGGTCTTTGTGCTTTCTAGTTGATAGCTAGTGTTTCCAAACCATTGTTACCCCCCTCTGACTATCAGCAACTCGTGTTGTGAGTTGTCAACGTTGACCACATGAAGTGAAATTTGTTGGTCATGGTCAGTGACATGTGCATACTTTGGTTGGTCACTGTGCATTGTAGCCACACGGTGCCACTACATATTGAAGGTATTTGTACTTGCTAGTCGATAACTAGAATTCACAAACCATTATCTTGCACCCTGACCATTTGTGACTCATGTTATGAGTTGTCAAAGTTTACAACACATAGTGACATTATTTGGTCATGGTCAGTGACATATGCCTACTTTGGTTGGACATCGTGCATGGTATCCACACTGTGGCACAGTTTATTGAAGGTCCTTGTGCTTGCTAGTTGATACCTCGTGTTCCCAAACCATTGTCTCCCCCTCTGACCATTTGTGACTCCTATTATGAGTTGTCAACATTGACCACACACAGCGGATTTCATTGGTCAAAGGCAGTACATGTGCCTACTTTGGTCGGTCATTGTGCATGGTAGCCACACTGTGCTTATAATGATTGAAGGTCGCTGTACTTGCTTGTTCAGAACTGATATTCCCAGACCATTGTTTCCCCCTCTGACTGTTTGTGACTCGTGTTGTGGTTGGTGAATGTTGACCACACATATTGAAAATATCTGGTCATGGTCATTGACATAAGCCTGGTTTTGGTTGTTTGGTGTGCATAGTAGCCACAAAGTGCCACTACGTATTGAAGTTCTTTGTTGTTTCCAGTCAATATATAGGGTTCCCAAACCATTGTCTCTCCATCTGACCATTTGTGACTCGTGTTATGAGTTGTCAATGTTGACCGTACATAGTGGACTTCTTCGGTCATAGTCAGTGACACATGCATCCTTTGGTTGGTCACTGTGCATGCTAGCCACACCGTGCCACAACTTGTTGAAAATCTTTCTACTTGCTAGATAATAACTAGTGTTCCCAACCCATGGTTTCCCCCCCTGACCATTTGTGACTCATGTTATGAGTTTTCAACATTGACCACACACTTTGAAATCCATTTGGTCATGGTTAGTGACATATGCCTACTTTGGTTTGTCACTGTACATGGTTACCACGCCGTTTCACTACGTATCAAAGGTCTATGGCTTTATAGTTGATAGCTAGTGTTCCCAAACCATTGCTATCCCCTTTGAATATCTGTGACTCGTGTTGTGAGTTGTCAACATTGACCACATGAAGTGAGATTTTTCCGTCATGGTCAGCGACATATGCATACTTTGGATGGTCACTGTGCATTGAAGCCACATTGTGCCACTACATATTGAAGGTATTTGTACTTGCTAGTTGATAACTAGTATCCACAAACCATTATCTTCCATCATGACCATTTGTGAGTTGTGTTATGAGTTGTCAAAGTTCACCACACTCAGTGACATTATTTGGTCATGGTTAGTGACATATGCCTACTTTGGCTGGTCATCATGCATGGTCTCCACACCGTGCCACAATGTATTGAAGGACCTTGTGCATGCTATTTGAAACCTGGTGTTCCCAAACCATTGTTTCCCCCTCTGACCAGTTGTGACTCGTATTATGAGATGTCAACGTTGACCACACACAGCGGATTTCTCTGGTCAAAGGCAGTACATATGCCTACTTTGGCCGGTCATTGTGCATGGTAGCCACACCGTGCTACTACTGACTGAAGGTCGTTGTACTTGGTAGTTGAGAACCGATATTCCCATATCATTGTTTCCTCTCCTGACAGTTTGTGACTCGTGTTATGGTTGGTCAACGTTGACCAACCACATTGAAGTTATTTGTCCTTTCTAGTCAATACACTGGCTTCCCAAACCAATGTCTCTCTCTCTGACCATTTGTGACTCGTGTTATGAGTTGTCAATGTTGACCACACATAGTGGACTTATTCGGTCGGAGTCAGTGACGTATGCATCCTTGTGTTGGTCACTGTGCACGCTAGCCATATCGTGCCACTGCTTTTTGAAGGTATTTGTACTTGCTAGTTGATAACTAGTGTTCCAAACGCATTGTTTTCCCCTCTGACCATTTGTGACTCGTGTTATGCATTTTCAACGTTGACCACATGAAGTGAAATTTGTTGGTCATGGTTAGTGACATCTGCATGCTTTGGTTGGTCACTGTGCATTGAAGCCACATTTTGCCACTACATATTGAAGGTATTTGTACTTGTTAGTCGACAACTAGTATTCACAAACCATTATCTTCCACCCTGACCATTCGTGACTCGTGTTATGAGTTGTCAAATTTTACCACACTTGGTGACATTATTTGGTCATGGTCAGTGACATATGCCTACTTTGGTTGTTCATCGTGCATGGTATCCACACCGTGCCACATCGTATTGATGCCCCTTGTGCTTGCTATTTGATACTTGGTGTTCCCAAACCATTGTTTCCCCCTCTGACCATTTGTGACTCGTATTATGAGTTGTCAACGTTGACCACACACAGCGGATTTCTTTAGTCAAAGGCAGTACATATGCCTAGTTTGGTCGGTCATTGTGCATGCTAGCCAAACCGTGCTACTACTGACTGACGGTCATTGTACTTGGTAGTTGAGAACCGATATTCCCATAGCATTGTTTCCTCTGCTGACCGTTTGTGACTCGTGTTATGGTTGGTCAACGTTGACCACCAATATTGAAATTCTCTGGTCATGATCAGTGACATATGCCTAGTTTGGTTTTTTAGTGGGCATATTAGCCACACCGTGCCACTACGTATTGAAGTTATTTGTCCTTTCTAGTCAATACATAGGCTCCCCAAACCATTGTCTCTCTCTCTGACCATTTGTGACTCGTGTTATGAGTTGTCAATATTGACCACACATAGTGGACTTACTCGGTCGTAGTCAGTGACGTATCCATCTTTGGACTGGTCTCTGTGCACGCTAGCCATACCGTGCCACTGCTTGTTGAAGGTCTTTGTACTTGCTAGTTGATAACTAGTGTTCCCAACCCATTGTTTTCCCCTCTGACCATATGTGACTCGTGATATGCGTTTTCAACGTTGACCACATGAAGTGAAATTTGTTAGTCATGGTTAGTGACATATGCATACTTTGGTTGGTCACTGTGCATTGAAACCACATTGTGCCACTACATATTGAATGTATTTGTACTTGCTGGTCGATAACTAGTACTCACAAACCATTTTCTGCCACCTTGACCATTTGTGACTCGTGTTATGAGTTGTCAAAGTTTACCATACTTGGTGACATTCTTTGGTCATGGTCTGTGACATATGCCTACTTTGGTTGGTCATCGTGCATGGTCTTCACACCATGCCACAGCGTATTGAAGCCCCATGTGCTTGCTATTTGATACTTGCTGTTCCCAAACCATTGTTACCCCCTCTGACCATTTGTGACTCATATTATGAATTGTCAACGTTGACCACACACAGCAGATTTCTTTGGTCAAAGGTAGTACATATGCCTACTTTGTTCGGTCATTGTGCATGGTAGCCACACCGTGCTACTACTGAATGAAGGTCGTTGTACTTGGTAGTTGAGAACCGATATTCCCATATCATTGTTTCCTCTCCTGACCGTTTGTGAGCCGTGTTATGGTTGGTCAACGTTGACGACCCATTTTGAAATTCTCTGGTCATGATCAGCGACATATGCCTAGTTTGGTTGTTTGGTGTGCATATTAGCCACACCGTGCCACTACGTATTGAAGTTCTTTGTCCTTTCTAGTCAATACATAGGCTTCCCAAACCATTGTCTCTCCCTCTGACCAGTTGTGACTCGTGTTATGAGTTGTCAATGTTGACCACACATAGTGGACTTATTCGGCCGTAGTCAGTGACGTATGCATCATTGGGCTGGTCACTGTGCACGCTAGCCATACCGTGCCACTGCTTGTTGAAGGTCTTTGTACTTGCTAGTTGATAACTAGTGTTCCCAAGCCATTGTTTTCCCCTCTGACCATTTGTGACTCGTGTTGTGAGTTGTCAACATTGACCACATGAAAAGAAATGATTTCGTCATGGTCAGTGACACATGCATACTTTGGTTGGTCACTGTGCGTTGAAGCCACATTGTGCCACTACATATTGAAGGTATTTGTACTTGCTAGTCGATAACTAGTATCCACAAACCATTCTCTTCAACCCTGACCATTTGTGAGTCGTGTTATGATTTGTCAAAGTATACCACACTTAGTGACATTAGTTGGTAATGGTTAGTGACATATGCCGACTTTGGCTGGTCATCGTGCATGGTCTCCACACCGTGCCACAATGTATTGAAGCCCCTTGTGCTTTCTTTTTGATACCTGGTGTTCCCAAACCATTGTTTCCCCCTCTGACCATTTGTGACTCGTATTATGAGTTGTCAACGTGGACCACACACAGCGGATTTCTTTGGTCAAAGGCAGCACATATGCCTACTTTGGCCGGTCATTGTACATGGTAGCCACACCGTGCTACTACTGACTGAATGTCGTTGTACTTGGTAGTTGAGAACCGATATTCCCATAACATCGTTTCCTCTCTTGACCGTTTGTGACTCGTGTTATGGTTGGTCAACGTTGACCACCCTTATTGAAGTTCTCTGGTCAGTGACATATGCCTAGTTTGGTTGTTTGGTGTGCATATTAGCCACACCGTGCCACTACGTATTAAAGTTCTTTGTCCTTTCTAGTCAATACATAGGCTTCCCAAACCATTGTCTCTCCCTCCGACCATTTGTGACTCGTGTTATGAGTTGTCAATGTTGACCACACATAGTGGACTTATTCCGTTGTAGTCAGTGACGTATGCATCCTTTGGTTGGTCACTGTGCATGCTCGCCATACCATGCCACTGCTTTTTGAAGGCATTTGTACTTGGTAGTTGATAACTAGTGTTCGCAACACATTGTTTTCCCCTCTGACCATTTGTGACTCGTGTTATGCGTTTTCAACGTTGACCACATGAAGTGAAATTTGTTGGTCATGGTTAGTGACATCTGCATACTTTGGTTGGTCACTGTGCATTGAAGCCACATTGTGCCACTACATATTGAAGGTATTTGTACTTGCTAGTCGATAACTAGTATTCACAAACCATCATCTTTTACCCTGACCATTTGTGACTCGTGTTATGAGTTGTCAAAGTTTACCACACTTGTTGACATTATTTGGTCATGGTCAGTGACATATGCCTACTTTGGTTGGTCATCGTGCATGGTCTCCACACCGTGCCACATTGTATTGATGCCCCTTGTGCTTGCTATTTGATACTTGGTGTTCCCAAACCATTGTTTCCCCCTCTGACCATCTGTGACTCGTATTATGAGTTGTCAATGTTGACCACACACAACGGATTTCCTTGGTGAAAGGCAGTACATATGCCTAGTTTGGTCGGTCATTGTGCATGGTAGCCACTCCGTGCTACTACTGACTGAATGTCGTTGTACTTGGTAGTTGAGAACCGATATTCCCATAGCATTGTCTCCTCTCCTGACTGTTTGTGACTCGTGTTATGGTTGGTCAACGTTGACCACCCTTATTGAAATTCTATGGTCATAATCAGTGACATATGCCTAGTTTGGTTGTTTGGTGTGCATATTTGCCACACCGTGCCACTACGTATTGAAGTTCTTTGTCCTTTCTAGTCAACACATAGGCTTCTCAAACCACTGTCTCTCCCTCTGATCATTTGTGACTCGTGTTATGTGTTGTCAATGTTGACCACACATAGTGGACTTATTCGGTCGTAGTCAGTGACGTATGCATCCTTTGGTTTGTCACTGTGCACGCTAGCCATACTGTGCCACTGCTTGTTGAAGGTCTTTGTACTTGCTACTTGATAACTAGTGTTCACAATCCATTGTTGCCCCCTCTGACCATTTGTGAATCGTGTTATGCGTTTTCAACGTTGACCACATGAAGTGAAATTTGTTGGTCATGGTTAGTGACATATGCATACTTTGGTTGGTCACTGTGCATTGTAGCCACATTGTCCCACTACATATTGAAGGTGTTTGTACTTGCTAGTCGATAACTAGTATTCACAACCCATTATCTTTCACCCTGACCATTTGTGACTCGTGTTATGAGTTGTCAAAGTTTACCACACTTAGTGGCATTATTTGGTCATGGTTTGTGACATATGCCTACTTTGGTTGGTCATCGTGCATGGTCTCCTCACCGTGCCACAACGCATCGAAGCCCCTTGTGCTTGCTATTTGATTCCTTGTGTTCCCAACCCATTGCTTCCCCCTCTGACCATTTGTGACTCGTATTATGAGTTGTCAACGTTGACCATACACAGCGGATTTCTTTGGTCAAAGGCAGTACATATGCTTACTTTGGTCGGTCATTGTGCATGGTAGCCACACCGTGCTACTACTGATTGACGGTCATTGTACTTGGTAGTTGAGAACCAATATTCCCATAGCATTGTTTTCTCCCCTGACCGTTTGTGACTCGTGTTATGGTTGGTCAATATTGACCACCCATATTGAAATTCTCTGGTCATGACCAGTGACATATGCCTAGTTTGGTTGTTTGGTGTGCATACTAGCCACATCGTGCCACTACGTATTGAAGTTCTTTGTCCTTTCTAGTCAATACATAGGCTTCCCAAACCATTGTCTCTCCCTCTGACCATTTGTGACTCGTGTTATGAGTTTTCAATGCTGACCACACACAGTGGACTTATTCGGCCGTAATCAGTGACGTATGCATCCTTGGGCTGGTCACTGTGCACGCTAGCCATACCGTGCCACTGTTTGTTGAAGGTCTTTGTACTTGCTGGTTGATAACTAGTGTTCCCAATCCATTGCCTTCCCCTCTGACAATTTGTGACTCGTGTTATGCGTTTTCAACGTTCACCACATGAGGTGAAATTTGATGGTCATGGTTAGTGACATATGCATACTTTGGTTGGTCACTGTGCATTGAAGCCACATTGTGCCACTACATATTGAAGGTATTTGTACTTGCTGGTCAATAACTAGTATTCACAAACCATTATCTGCCACCCTGACCATTTGTGACTCGTGTTATGAGTTGTCAAAGTTTACCATACTTGGTGACATTACTTGGTCATGGTCCGTGACATATGCATACTTTGGTCGGTCATCGTGCATGGTCTCCACACCGTGCCACAGCGTATTGAAGCCCCTTGTGCTTGCTATTTGATACCTGGTGTTCCCAAACCATTGTTTCCCCCTCTGACCATTTGTGACTGGTATTCTGAGTTGTCAACGTTGACCACACACAGCGGATTTCTTTGGTCAAAGGCAGTACATATGCCTACTTTGGTCGGTCATTGTGCATGGTAGCCACACTGTGCTACTACTGATTGACGGTCATTGTACTTGGTAGTTGAGAACCAATATTCCCATATCATTGTTTCCTCTCCTGACCGTTTGTGACTCGTGTTATGGTTGGTCAATGTTGACCACCCATATTGAAATTCTCTGGTCATGATCAGTGACATATGCCTAGTTTGGTTGTTTGGTGTGCATATTAGCCACACCGTGCCACTACGTATTGAAGTTCTTTGTCCTTTCTAGTCAATACACAGGCTTCCCAAACCATTGTCTCTCCCTCTGACCATTTGTGACTCGTGTTATGAGTTGTCAATGTTGACCACACATAGTGGACTTATTCGTTCGTAGTCAGTGACGTATGCATCCTTTGGTTGGTCACTGTGCACGCTAGCCATATCGTGCCACTGCTTGTTGAAGGTCTTTGTACTTGCTAGTTGATAACTAGTGTTCCCAATGCATTGTTTTCCCCTCTGACCATTTGTGACTCATCGTATGCGTTTTCAACGTTCACCACATGAAGTGAAAATTGTTAGTCATGGTTAGTGACATATGCATACTTTGGTTGGTCACTGTGCATTGAAGCCACATTGTGCCACTACATATTGAAGGTATTTGTACTTGCTGGTCGATAACTAGTATTCACAAACCATTATCTGCCACCCTGACCATTTGTGACTCGTGTTATGAGTTGTCAAAGTTTACCGTACTTGGTGACATTATTTGGTCATGGTCCGTGACATATGCATACTTTGGTCGGTCATTGTGCATGGTCTCCACACCGTGCCACAGCGTATTGAAGCCCCTTGTGCTTGCTATTTGAAACTTGGTGTTCCCAAACCATTGTTTCCCCCTCTGACCATTTGCGACTCATATTATGAGTTGTCAACATTGACCACACACAGCGGATTTCTTTGGTCAAAAGCAGTACATATGCCTCGTTTGGTCGGTCATTGTTCATGGTAGCCACACCGTGCTACTACTGACTGAAGGTCGTTGTACTTGGTAGTTGAGAACCGATATTCCCATATCATTGTTTCCTCTCCTGACCGTTTGTGAGTCGTGTCATGGTTGGTCAACGTTGACCACCCACATTGAAATTCTCTGGTCATGATCAGTGACATATGCCTAGTTTGCTCTTTTGGTGTGCATATTAGCCACACCGTGCCACTTCATGTTGAAGTTCTTTGTCCTTTCTAATCAATACATAGGCTTCCCAAACCATTGTCTCTCCCTCTGACCATTTGTGACTCGTGTTATGAGTTGTCAATGTCGACCACACATAGTGGACTTATTCGGTCGTAGTCAGTGACGTATGCATCCTTGGGTTGGTCACTGTGCACGCTAGCCATACCGTGCCACTGCTTGTTGAAGGTATTTGTACTTGCTAGTTGATAACTAGTGTTCCCAACCCATTGTTTTCCCCTCTGACCATTTGTGACTCGTGTTATGCGTTTTCAACGTTGACCACATGAAGTGAAATTTGTTGGTCATGGTTAGTGACATATGCATAATTTGGTTGTTCACTGTGCATTGAAGCCACATTGTGCCACTACATATTGAAGGTATTTGTACTTGCTAGTCGATAACTAGTAGGCACAAACCATTATCTTCCACCCTGACCATTTGTGACTCGTGTTATGAGTTGTCAAAGTTTACCACACTTAGTGATGTTATTTGGTCATGGTCAGTGACATATGCCTACTTTGGTTGGTCATCGTGCATGGTCTGCACACAGTGCCACATCGTATTGAAGTCCCTTGTGCTTGCCAGGTGATACCTGGTGTTCCCAACCCATTGTCTCCCCCTCTGACCATTTGTTTCTGGTATTATTAGTTGTCAACGTTGACCACACACGGCGGATTTCTTTGGTCAAAGGAAGTACATATACCTACTTTGGTAGGTCATTGTGCATGGTAGCCACTTCGTGCTACTAATGACTGACGGTCGTTGTAATTGGTAGTTGAGAACCGATATTCCCATATCATTGTTTTCTCTGCTGACCGTTTGTGACTCGTGTTATGGTTGAACAATGGTGACCACCCATATTGAAATTCTCCGGTCATGATCAGTGACATATGCCTAGTTTGGTTGTTTGGTGTGCATATTAGCCACACCGTGCCACTACGTATTGAAGAAGCTGTCCTTTCTAGTCAATACATAGGCTTCCCAAACCATTGTCTCTCCCTGTGACCATTTGTGACTCGTGTTATGAGTTGTCAATGTTGACCACACATAGTCGACTTATTCGGTCGTAGTCAGTGACGTATGCATCCTTGGGTTGGTCACTGTGCACGCCAGCCATACCGTGCCACTGCTTGTTAAAGGTCTTTGTACTTTCTAGTTGATAACTAGTGTTCCAAACACATTGTTTTCCCCCCTGGCCATTTGTGACTCGTGTTATGCATTTTCAACGTTGACCACCCATATTGAAATTCTTTGGTCATGGTTAGTGACATATGCCTAGTTTGGTTTGTAACTGTCAGTGATCACCACGCAGTGTCACTATGCATTGAAGGTCTGTGTGCTTTCTAGTTGATAGATAGTGTTTTCAAACCATTGTTACCCCCTCTGACTATCAGTAACTCGTGTTGTGAGTTGTCAACGTTGACCACATGAAGTGAAATTTGTTGGTCATGGTCAGTGACATGTGCATACGTTGGTTGGTCACTGTGCATTGTAGCCACACGGTGCCACTACATATTGAAGGTATTTGTACTTGCTAGTCGATAACTAGTATTCAAAAACCATTATCTTGCACCGTGACCATTTGTGACTCGTGTTATGAGTTGCCAAAGTTTACAACACTTAGTGACATTATTTGGTCATGGTCAGTGACATATGCCTACTTTGGTTGGACATCGTGCATGGTATCCACACCGTTGCACAGCTTATTGAAGGTCCTTGTGCTTGCTAGTTGATACCTGGTGTTCCCAAACCATTGTCTCCCCGTGTAACCATTTGTGACTCCTATTATGAGTTGTCAACATTGACCAAACACAGCATATTTCTTTGGTCAAAGGCAGTACATGTGCCTACTTTGGTCGGTCATTGTGCATGGTAGCCACACCGTGCTTATAATGATTGAAGGTCGATGTACTGCCAGTTGAGAACTGATATTCCCAGACCATTGTTTCCCCCTCTGACCGTTTGTGACTCGTGTTGTGGATGGTAAATGTTGACCACCCATATTGAAAATCTCTTGTCATGGTCAGTGACATATGCCTGGTTTGGCTGTTTGGTGTGCATAGTAGCCACAACGTGCCACTACGTATAGAAGTTCTTTGTCATTTCCAGTCGATATATAGGGTTCCAAAACCATTGTCTCTCCCTCTGACCAGTTGTGACTCGTGTTATGAGTTGTCAATGTTGACCGTACATAGTGGACTTCTTCGGTCATAGTCTGTGACACATGCATCCTTTGGTTGGTCACTGTGCATGCTAGTCACACCGTGCCACTACTTGTTGAAAATATTTCTACTTTCCAGTTAATAACTAGTGTTCCCAACCCATGGTTCCCCCTCTGACAATTTCTGACTCATGTTATGAGTTTTCAACGTTGACCACACACTGTGAAATCCGTTTGGTCATGGTTAATGACATATTCCTACTTTGGTTTGTCACTGTACATGGTTACCACGCCGTTTCACTACGTATCGAGGTCTATGTCCTTTCTAGTTGATAGCTAGTGTTCCCATTGGCTTCCCAACCCATTGTCTCTCCCTCTGACCATTTGTGACTCGTGTTATGAGTTGTCAATGTTGAACACACATAGTGGACTTATTCAGTTGTAGTCAGTGACGTATGCATCCTTTGGTTGGTCACAGCTTGTTGAAGGTCTTTGTACTTGCTAGTTGATAACTAGTGTTCCCGACCTTTTGTTTTCCCCTCTGACCATTTGTGACTCGTGTTATGCGTTTTCAACGTTGACCACATGAAGTGAGTTTTTTTGGTCGTGGTTAGTGACATATGCATACTTTGGTTGGTCACTGTGCGTTGAAGCCACATTCTGCCACTACACATTGAAGGTGTTTGTACTTGCCAGTCGATAACTAGTACTCACTAACCATTATCTTCCACCCTGATCATTTGTGACTCGTGTTATGAGTTGTCAAAGTTTACCACACTTAGTGGCATTATTTGGTCATGGTTTGTGACATATGCCTACTTTGGTTGGTCACCGTGCATGGTCTCCACACCGTGCCACAACGCATTGAAGCCCCTTGTGCTTGCTATTAGATACATGGTGTTCCCAACCCATTGCTTCCCCTTCTAACCATTTGTGACTTGTATTATGAACTGTCAACGTTGACCACACACAGCGGATTTCTTTGGTCAAAGGCAGTACATATGCCTACTTTGGTCGGTCATTGTGCATGGTAGCCACACCATGCTACTACTGATTGACGGTCAATGTACTTGGTAGTTGAGAACCAATATTCCCATAGCATTGTTTCCTCTCCTGACCGTTTGTGACTCGTGTTATGGTTGGTCAATATTGACCATCCATACTGAAATTCTCTGGTCATGATCAGTGACATATGCCTAGTTTGGTTGTTTGGTGTGCATATTTGCCACACCGTGCCACTACGTATTGAAGTTATTTGTCTTTTCTAGTCAATACATAGGCTTCCCAAACCATTGTCCCTCCCTCTGACCATTTGTGACTCGTGTTATGAGTTGACAATGTTGACCACACATAGTGGACTTATTCGGTCGTAGTCAGTGGCGTATGCATCCTTGGGTTGGTCACTGTGCACGCTACCCATACCGTGCCACTGCTTGTTGAAGGTCTTTGTACTTGCTAGTCGATAACTAGTATTCACAAACCATTACCTTCCACCCTGACCATTTTTGACTCGTGTTATGAGTTGTCAAAGTTTACCACACTTAGTGGCATTATTTGGTCATGGTTTGTGACATATGCCTACTTTGGTTGGTCATCGTGCATGGTCTCCACTCCGTGCCAGAACGTATTGAAGCCCCTTGTGCTTGCTATTTGATACTTGGTGTTCCGAAACCATTGTTTCCCCATCTGACCATTTGTGACTCGTATTATGAGTTGTCAACGTTGACCACACACAACGGATTTCTTTGCTCAAAGGCAGTACATATGCCTACTTTGGTCCGTCATCGTGCATGGTAGCCACGCCGTGCTACTACTGATTGAAGATCATTGTAGTTGGTAGTTGAGAACCAATATTCCCATAGCATTGTTTCCTCTCCTGATCGTTTGTGACTCGTGTTATGGTTGGTCAATGTTGACCACCCATATTGAAATTCTCTGGTCATGATCAGTGACATATGCCCAGTTTGGTTGTTTGGTGTGCATATTAGCCACATCTTGCAACTACGTATTGAAGTTCTTTGTCCTTTCTAGTCAATACATAGGCTTCCCAAACCATTGTCTCTCCCTCTGACCATTTGTGACTCGTGTTATGAGTTGTCAATGTTGACCACACATAGTGGACTTATTCGGTCGTAGTCAGTGACGTATGCATCCTTTGGTTGGTCACTGTGCACCCTAGCCATACCGTGCCACTGCTTGTTGAAGGTCTTTGTACTTGCTAGTTGATAACTAGTGTTCCCAATGCATTGTTTTCCCCCCTGACCATTTGTGACTCGTGTTTTGCGTTTTCAACGTTGACCACATGAAGTGAAATTTGTTAGTCATGGTTAGTGACATATGCATACTTTGGTTGGTCACTGTGCATTGAAACCACATTTTGCCACTACATATTGAAGGTATTTGTACTTGCTAGTCAAAAAATACTATTCACAAACCATTATCTGCCACCCTGGCCATTTGTGACTTGTGTTATGAGTTGTCAAAGTTTACCATACTTGGTGACATTATTTGGTCATGGTCAGCGACATATGCCTACTTTGGTTGGTCATCGTGCATGGTCTCCACACCGTGCCACAGCGTATTGAAGCCCCTCGTGCTTGCTATTTGATACTTGGTGTTCCCAAACTTTTGTTTCCCCCTCTGACCATTTGTGACTCGTATTATGAGTTGTCAACGTTGACCACCCGCAGCGGATTTCTTTGGTCAAAGGCAGTACATATGCCTACTTTGGCCGGTCATTGTGCATGGTAGCCACACCGTGCTACTTCTGACTGAAGGTCGTTGTACTTGGTAGTTAAGAACCGATGTTCCCATAGCATTGTTTCCTCTCTAGACCGTTTGTGACTCGTGTTATGGTTGGTCAACGTTGACCACCCATATTGAAATTCTCTGGTCATGATCAGTGACATATGCCTAGTTTGGTTGTTTGGTGTGCATATATGCCACACCGTGCCACTACGTATTAAAGTTATTTGTCCTTTCTAGTCAATACATAGGCTTCCCAAACCATTGTCTCTCCCTCTGACCATTTGTGACTCGTGTTATGAGTTGTCAATGTTGACCACACATAGTGGACTTATTCGGTCGTAGTCAGTGACGTATGCATCCGTGCGTTGGTCACTGTGCACGCTACCCATACCGTGCCACTGCTTGTTGAAGGTCTTTGTACTTGCTAGTTGATAACTAGTGTTCCCAACCCATTGTTTTCCCCTCTGACCATTTGTGACTTGTGTTATGCGTTTTCAACATTGACCACATTAAGTGAAATTTGTTGGTCATGGTTAGTGACATATGCATAATTTGGTTGGTCACTATGCATTGAAGCCACACCGTGCCACTATATATTGAAGGTATTTGTACTTGCTAGTTGATAACTAGTATTCACAAACCATTATCTTCCACCCTGACCATTTGTGACTCGTGTTATGAGTTGTCAAAGTTTACCACACTTAGTGGCATTATTTGGTCATGGTTTGTGACATATGCCTACTTTGGTTGGTCATCGTGCATGGTCTCCACACCGTGCCAAAACGTGTTAAAGCCCCTTGTGCTTGCTATTTGATACTTGGTGTTCCGAAACCATTGTTTTCCCCTGTGACCATTTGTGACTCGTATTATGAGTTGTCAACGTTGACCACACACAACGGATTTCTTTGCTCAAAGGCAGTACATATGCCTACTTTGGTCCGTCATTGTGCATGGTAGCCACACCGTGCTACTACTGATTGACGGTCATTGTACTTGGTAGTTGAGAACCAATATTCTCATAGCATTGTTTATTCTCCTGACCGTTTGTGACTCGTGTTATGGTTGGTCAATGTTGACCACCCTTATTGAAATTCTCTGGTCATGATCAGTGACATGTGCCTAGTTTGGTTGTTTGGTGTGCATATTACCCACACCGTGCCAGTACGTATTCAAGCTATTTGTCCTTTCTAGTCAATACAAAGGCTTCCCAAACCATCGTCTCTCCCTCTGACCATTTGTGACTCGTGTTATGAGTTGTCAATGTTGACCACACATAGTGGACTTGTTCGGTCGTAGTCAGTGACGTATGCATCCTTTGGCTGGTCACTGTGCACGCTAGCCATACCATGCCACTGCTTGTTGAAGGTCTTTGTACTTCCTAGTTGATAACTAGTGTTCCCAACGCATTGTTTTCCCCTCTGACCATTTGTGACTCGTCTTATGCGTTTTCAACGTTGACCACATGAAGTGAAATTTGTTAGTCATGGTTAGTGACATATTCATACTTTGGTTGGTCACTGTGCATTGAAGCCACATTGTGCCACTACATATTAAAGGTATTTGTACTTGCTAGTCGATAACTAGTATTCACAAACCATTATCTGCCACCCTGACCATTTGTGACTCGTGTTATGAGTTGTCAATGTTTACCATACTTGGTGACATTATTTGGTCATGGTCAGTGACATATGCATACTTTGGTTGGTCATCGTGCATGGTCTCCACACCGTGCCACATCGTATTGAAGCCCATTGTGCTTGCTATTTGATACTTGGTGTTCCCAAACCATTGTTTCCCCCTCTGACCATTTGTTTCTGGTATCATGAGTTGTCAACATTGACCACACACGGCGGATTTCTTTGGTCAAAGGTAGTACGTATGCCTACTTTGGTAGGTCATTGTGCATGGTAGCCACACAGTGCTACTAATGACTGACGGTCGTTGTACTTGGTAGTTGAGAACCGATTCCCCAAAGCATTGTTTTCTCTGCTGACCGTTTGTGACTCGTGTTATGGTTGAACAGTGGTGACCACCCATATTGAAATTCTCCGGTCATGATCAGTGACATATGCCTAGTTTGGTTGTTTGGTGTGCATATTAGCCACAACATGCCACTACGTATTGAAGAAGTTGTCCTTTCTAGTCAATACATAGGCTTCCCAAACCATTGTCTCTCCCCCTGACCATTTGTGACTCGTGTTATGAGTTGTCAATGTTGACCACACATAGTGGACTTATTCGGTCGTAGTCAGTGACGTATGCATCCTTGGGTTGGTCACTGTGCATGGCAGCCATACCATGCCACTGCTTGTTGAAGGTCTTTGTACTTGCTAGTTGATAACTAGTGTTCCAAACGCATTGTTTTCCCCCCTGGCCATTTGTGACTCGTGTTATGCGTTTTCAACGTTGACCACCCATATTGAAATTCTTTTGTCATGGTTAGTGACATATGCCTAGTTTGGTTTGTCACTGTTAGTGGTTACCACGCCGTGTCACTATGTATTGAAGGTCTCTGTGCTTTCTAGTTGATAGATAGTGTTTTCAAACCATTGTTACCCCCTCTGACTATCAGTAACTCGTGTTGTGAGCTGTCAACGTTGACCACATGAAGTGAACTTTGTTGGTCATGGTCAGTGACATGTGCATACTTTGGTTGGTCACTGTGTATTGTAGCCACACGGTGCCACTACATATTGAAGGTATTTGTACTTGCTAGTCGATAACTAGTATCCACAAACCATTATCTTGCACCCTGACCATTTGTGACTCGTGTTATGAGTTGTCAAAGTTTACAACACTTAGTGACATTATTTGGTCATGGTCAGTGACATATGCCTACTTTGGTTGGACATCGTGCATGGTATCCACACCGTGGCACAGCTTATTGAAGGTCCTTGTGCTTGCTAGTTGATACCTGGTGTTCCCAACCCATTGTCTCCCCCTTAGACCATTTGTGACTCCTATTAT
Organism: Penium margaritaceum; assembly: GCA_023375785.1. Lineage (NCBI taxonomy): Eukaryota > Viridiplantae > Streptophyta > Zygnematophyceae > Desmidiales > Peniaceae > Penium > Penium margaritaceum. Next base: position 47,627 of record SZWC01003265.1, read on the forward strand.
GAGTTGTCAACATTGACCAAACACAGCAGATTTCTTTGGTCAAAGGCAGTACATGTGCCTACTTTGGTCGGTCATTGTGCATGGTAGCCACACCGTCCTTATAATGATTGAATATCGTTGTACTGCCAGTTGAGAACTGATTTTCCCAGACCATTGTTTCCCCCTCTGACCGTTTGTGACTCGTGTTGTGGTTGGTGAATGTCGACCACCCATATTGAAAATCTATGGTCATGGTCAGTGACATATGCCTGGTTTGGTTGTTTGGTGTGCATAGTAGCCACAACGTGCCACTACGCATTGATGTTATTTGTCGTTTAAAGTCAATATATAGGGTTCCCAAACCATTGTCTCTCCCTCTGACCATTTGTGACTCGTGTTATGAGTTTTCAGTGTTGACCGTACATAGTGGACTTCTTCGGTCATATTCTGTGACACATGCATCCTTTGGTTGGTCACTGTGCATGCTAGCCACACCGTGATACTACTTGAAGAAAATCTTTCTACTTGCTAGTTAATAACTAGTGTTCCCAACCCATGGTTCCCCCCTCTGACCATTTGTGACTCATGTTATGAGTTTTCAACGTTGACCACACACTGTGAAATCCATTTGGTCATGGTTAGTGACTTATGCCTTATTTGGTTTGTCACTGTACATGGTTACCACGCCGTTTCACTACGTATCGAAGGTCTATGTGCTTTCTAATTGATAGCTAGTGTTCCCAAACCATTGCTACCCCCTCTGAATAACTGTGACTCGTGTTGTGGGTTGTCAACATTGACCACATGAAGTTAAATTATTTCGTCATGGTCAGTGATATATGCATACTTTGGTTGGTCACTATGCATTGAAGCCACATTGTGCCACTAAATATTGCAGGTATTTGTACTTGCTAGTCGACAACTAGTATCCACAAACCATTATCTTCCACCTTGACCATTTGTGAGCCGTGTTATTAGTTGTCAAAGTTAACCACACTTAGTGACATTATTTGGTCATGGTTAGTGACATATGCCTACTTTGGCTGGTCATCATGCATGGTCTCCACACTGTGCCACAATGTATTGAAGCCCCTTGTGCTTGTTATTTGATACCTGGTGTTCCCAAACCATTGTTTCCCCCTCTGACCATTTGTGACTCGTATTATGAGTTGTCAACGTTGACCATACACAGCGGATTTCTTTGGTCAAAGGCAGTACATATGCCTACTTTGGCGGGTCATTGTGCATGGTAGCCACACCGTGCTACTACTGACTGCAGGTCGTTGTACTTGGTAGTTGAGAACCAATATTCCCATAGCATTGTTTCCTCTCCTGACCGTTTGTGCGTCGTGTTATGGTTGGTCAACGTTGACCACCCATATTGAAATTCTCTGGTCATGATCAGTGACACATGCCTAGTTTGGTTGTTTGGTGTGCATGTTAGCCACACCGTGCCACTACGTATTGAAGATCTTTGTCCTTTCTAGTCAATACATAGGATTCCCAAACCATTGTCTCTCCCTCTGACCATTTGTGACTCGTGTTATGAGTTGTCAATGTTGACCACACATAGTGGACTTATTTGGCCGTTGTCAGTGACGTATGCATCCTTGGGCTGGTCACTGTGCACGCTAGCCATATCGTGTCATTGCTTGTTGAAGGTCTTTGTACTTGCTAGATGATAACTAGTGTTCCCAACGCATTGTTTTCCCCTCTGACCATTTGTGACTCGTGTTATGCGTTTTCAACGCTGACCACATGAAGTGAAATTTGTTGGTCATGGTTAGTGACATATGCATAATTTGCTTGGTCACTGTGCATTGAAGCCACACTGTGCCACTACATATTGAAGGGATTTGTACTTGCTAGTAAATAACTAGTATTCACAAACCATTATCTTCCACCCTGACTATTTGTGACTCGTGTTATGAGTTGTCAAAATTTACCACACTTAGTGACATTTTTTGGTCATGGTCAGTGACATATGCCTACTTTGGTTGGTCATCGTGCATGGTCTCCACACCGTGCCACATCGTATTGAAGCCCCTTGTGCTTTCTATTTGATACCTGGTGTTCCCAAACCCTTGTTTCCCCCTCTGACCATTTGTGACTGGTATTATGAGTTGTCAACGTTGACCACACACAGCGGATTTCTTTGCTCAAAGGTAGTACATATGCCTACTTTGGTCGGTCATTGTGCATGGTAGCCACACCATGCTCATACTGAATGAAGGTCATTTTACTTGGTAGTTGAGAACCGATATTCCCATAGCATTGTCTCTGAATGACCGTTTGTGACTCGTGTTATGGTTGGTCAATGTCGACCACCCATATTGAAATTCTCTGGTCATGATAAGTGACATATGCCTGGTTTGGTTGTTTGGTGTGCATATTAGCCACACCGTGCCACTATGTATTGAGGTTCTTTGTCCTTTCTAGTCAATAAATCGGCTTCCCAAACCATTGTCTCCCCGTCTGACCATTTGTGACTCGTGTTATGAGTTGTCAATATTGACCACACATAGTGGACTTATTCCGTCGTAGTCAGTGACGCATGCATCCTTGGGCTGGTCACTGTGCACGCTAGCCATACTGTGCCATTGCTTGTTGAAGGTCTTTGTACTTGCTAGTTGATAACTAGTGTTCCCAACGCATTGTTTTCCCATATGACCATTTGTGACTCGTGTTATGCGTTTTCAACGTTGACCACATGAAGTGAAATTTGTTGGTCATGATTAGTGACATATGCATAATTTGGTTGGACACTGTGCATTGAAGCCACACTGTGCCACTACATATTGAAGGTATTTGTACTTGCTAGTCAATAACTAGTATTCACAAACCATTATCTTCCACCCTGACCATTTCTGACTCATGTTATGAGTTGTCAAAGTTAACCACACTTGCTAGTCAATAAATAGCAAAAGGTTTATCCCTTTGACACCAGGTCGCTTTTTGTTGATTTGTTACGCATAGGTGCCTTCACTGGACTACTCCCTCCCACCCCCCTAGAGGGATGTTCCGTGGACGACCTGGAGGACAGATTTGCGACCGCATTATGACACCCCCCTACCCCCTCACGGCTTAGGCTCGAAGGTAGAGTTGAGGTATCACAACACGGCCGCCCCCCCCCCC
>SZWC01003265.1:56501-71706 GCA_023375785.1 Penium margaritaceum
TTTGTACTTGCTAGTTGATAACTAGTGTTCCCAACCCATTGTTTTCCCCTCTGACCATTTGTGACTCGTGTTATGCGTTTTCAACGTTGACCACATGAAGTGAACATTTTTGGTCATGGTTAGTGACATATGCATAATTTGGTTGGTCACTGTGCATTCAAGCCACACCGTGCCACTACATATTGAAAGTATTTGTTTTTGCTAGTCAATAACTAGTATTCACAAACCATTATCTTCCACCTTGACCATTTGTGACTCGTGTTATGAGTTGTCAAAGTTTACCACACTTAGTGACATTATTTGGTAATGGTCAGTGACATATGCCTACTTTGGTTGGTCATCGTGCATGGTCTCCACACCGTGCCACAACGTATTGAAGCCCCTTGTGCTTGCTATTTGATACCTGGTATTCCCAAACCATTGCTTCCCCCTCTGACCATTTGCGACTCGTATTATAAGTTGTCAACGTTGACCACTCACAGCGGATTTCTTTGGTCAAAGGCACTACATATGCCTATTTTGGTCGGTCATTGTCCATGGTAGCCACACCGTGCTACTACTGACTGAAAGTCGTTGTACTTGGTAGTTAAGAACCGATATTCCCATAGCATTGTTTCCTCTCCTGACCGTTTGTGACTCGTGTTATGGTCGGTCAACGTTGACCACCCTTGTTGAAATTCTCTGGTCATGATCAGTGAAATATGCCTAGTTTGGTTGTTTGGTGTGCATATTAGCCACACTGTGCCACTACGTATTGAAGTTCTTTGTCCTTTCTAGTCAATACATAGGCTTTCCAAACCATTGTCTCTCCCTCTGATCATTTGTGACTCGTGTTATGAGTTGTCAATGTTGACCACACATAGTGGACTTATTCGGTCGTAGTCAGTGACGTATGCATCCTTGGACTGGTCACTGTGCACGCTAGCCATAGCGTGCCACTGCTTGTTGAAGTTCTTTGTACTTGCTAGTTTGTAACTAGTGTTCCCAACCCATTGTTTTCCCCTCTGACAATTTGTGACTCATGTTATGCGTTTTCAACGTTGACCACATGAAGTGAAATTTGTTGGTCATGGTTAGTGACATATGCATAGTTTGGTTGGTCACTGTGCATTGAAGCCACACTGTGCCACTACATATTGAAGGTATTTGTACTTGCTAGTCGTTAACTAGTATTCACAAACCATTGTCTTCCACCCTGACCATTTGTGACTCGTGTTATGAGTTGTCAAAGTTTACCACACTTGCTAGTCAATAAATAGCAAAAGGTTTCTCTCTTTGACACCAGGTCGGTTTTTGTTGATTTGTTACGCGTAGGTGCCTTCACTGGAATACTCCCTCCCATCCCCCTAGAGGGATGTTCCGTGGACGACCTGGAGGACAGATTTGCGACCGCATTATGCCCCCCCCCTCCCCCCCCCCCCCCCCACGGCTTAGGCTCGAAGGTAGAGTTGAGGTATCACAACACGGTCGCCCCCCCCCAATTCGTGAGTCTATTCTATATTGCGCGTACGAGGATTCAAACCTAGGACCTACTGCTCTAGAATCTAACTCTTTAAGCACTAAGCCAACTCACACGGTGTTCATATGATGTCCAAATGACATTATAAGGGTTCCTATGTGTAAAGGGCATTAAATAATGAGGTGTAAGATTAGAGGGTAGTTTTCAAAATTATGAATGATAACAAAGTTAGTTTATTCATAAAGAATTGACGCAGACGGAATTTCAGATATTGCAGCTTTGAGCTTGAATAACCTCTCAACCATTGCTCCGATTGACGTGCCGTAATAAGGAAAGTTGACAACACACAGTGAAACTCTTTTTATGATATTCAGTGACACAAGAATACTTTGGTTGGTCATTGTGCATGGTAGCCACACCGTGCCACCACTTATCGAAGGTCTTTGTACTTGCTAGTAAATACCATGTATTCCCAAACCATTGTTTCTCCCTCTGCCCATTTTTTACTCGTATTATGAGTTGTGAACGTTGACCACACACACTAAACTTCTTTGGTCATGAGCAGTGATGTATGCCTACTTGGAAAGGTCATTTTTCATGGTAGCAATACCGTGCCAATACACACGAAAGATATATGTTCTTCTTAGAAGATACATAGCGTTTCGAAACCACTGCTTCCCCCTCTGACCATTTGTGACTCATGTTATGGGTTGTGAACGTTGACCACCCATATTGAAATTCTTTGGTCATTGTTAGTGACATATGCCTAGTTTGGGTTGTCACTGTCAGTGGTTACCATGCCGTGTCACTACGTATTGAAGGTCTTTGTGCTTTCTAGTTGATAGCTAGTGTTCCCAAACCATTGTTACCCCCCTTTGACTATCAGCAACTCATGCTGTGAGTTGTCAACGTTGACCACGTGAAGTGAAATTTGTTGGTCATGGTCAGTGACATGTGCATACTTTGGTTGGTCACTGTGCATTGTAGCCACACGGTGCCACTACATATTGAAGGTATTTGTACTTGCTAGTCGATAACTAGTATTCAGAAACCATTATCTTGCACCCTGACCATTTGTGACTTGTGTTATGAGTTGTCAAAGTTTACAACACTTAGTGACATTATCTGGTCATGGTCAGTGACATATGCCTACGTTGGTTGGACATCATGCATGGTATCCACACTGTGGCACAGCTTATTGAAGGTCCTTGTGCTTGCTAGTTTATACCTGGTGTTCCCAAACCATTGTCTCCCTCTCTGACCATGTGTGATACCTATTATGAGTTGTCAACATTGACCACACACCGCGGATTTCTTTGGTCAAAGGCAGTACATGTGCCTACTTTGGTCGGTCATTGTGCATGGTAGCCACACCGTGCTTATAATGATTGAAGGTCGCTGTACTTGCTAGTTGAGAACTGATATTCCTAGACCATTGTTTCCCCCTCTGACCGTTTGTGACTCGTGTTGTGGTTGGTGAATGTTGACCACCCATATTGAAAATCTCTGGTCATGGTCAGTGACATATGCCTGGTTTTGGTTGTTTGGTGTGCATAGTAGCCACAACGTGCCACTACGTATTGAAGTTCTTTGTTGTTTCCAGTCAATACATAGGGTTCCCAAACCATTGTCTCTCCCTCTGACCATTTGTGACTCGTGTTATGAGTTGTCAATGTTGACCGTACATAGTGGACTTCTTCGGTCATAGTCAGTGGCACATGCATCCTTTGGTTGGTCACTGTGCATGCTAGCCACACCGTGCCACTACTTGTTGAAAATCTTTCTACTTGCTAGTTAATAAATAGTGTTCCCAACACATGGTTCCCCCCTCTGACCATTTGTGACTCATGCTATGAGTTTTCAACGTTGACCACACACTGTGAAATCCGTTTGGTCATGGTTAGTGAAATATTCCTACTTTGGTTTGTCACTGTACATGTTTACTACGCTGTTTCACTATGTATCGAAGGTCTATGTGCTTTCTAGTTGATAGCTAGTGTTCCCAAACCATTGCTACCCCCTCTGAATATCTGTGACTCGTGTTGTGAGTTGTCAACATTGACCACATGAAGTGAAATTTTTCCGTCATGGTCAGTGACATATGGATACTTTGGATTGTCACTGTGCATTGAAGCCACATTGTGCCACTGCATATTGAAGGTATTTGTACTTGCTAGTCGATAACTACTATCCACAAACCATTATCTTCCACCCTGACCATTTGTGAGTTGTGTTATGAGTTGTCAACGTTTACCACACTTAGTGACATTATTTGGTCATCATGCATGGTCTCCACACCGTGCCACAATGTATTGAAGCCCCTTGTGCTTGCTATTTGAAACCTGGTGTTCCCAAAGCATTGTTTCCCCCTCTGACCATTTGTCACTTGTATTATGAGTTGTCAACGTTGACCACACACAGCGGACTTCTTTCGTCAAAGGCAGTACATATGCCTACTTTGGCCGGTCATTGTGCATGGTAGCCACACCGTGCTACTACTGACTGAAGGTCGTTGTACTTGGTAGTTGAGAACCGATATTCCCATAGCATTGTTTCCTCTCCTGACCGTTTGTGACTGGTGTTATGGTTGGTCAACGTTGACCACCCACATTGATATTCTCTGGTCATGATCAATGACATATGCCTAGTTTGGTTGTTTGGTGTGCATATTAGCCACACCGTGCCACTACGTATTGAAGTTCTTTGACCTTTCTAGTCAATGCATAGGCTTTCAAACCATTGTCTCTCCCTCTGATCATTTGTGACTCGTGTTATGAGTTGTCAATGTTGACCACACATAGTGGACTTATTCGGTCGTAGTCAGTGACGTATGCATCCTTTGGTTGGTCACTGTGCACGCTAGCCATACCGTGCCACTACTTGTTGAAGGTCTTTGTACTTGCTGGTTGATAACTAGTGTTCACAACCCATTGTTCCCCCCTCTCACCATTTGTGAATCGTGTTATGCGTTTTCAACGTTGACCACATGAAGTGAAACTTTTTGGTCATGGTTAGTGACATATGCATACTTTGGTTGGTCACTGTGCACTGTAGCCACATTGTGCCACTCTATATTGAAGGTGTTTGTACTTGCTAGTCGATAATAGTATTCACAAACCATTGTTTTCAACCCTGACCATTTGTGACTCGTGTTATGAGTTGTCAAAGTTTACCACACTTAGTGGTATTATTTGGTCATGGTTTGTGACATATGCCTACTTTTGTTGGTCATCGTGCATGGTCTCCACACCGTGCCACAACGCATTGAAGCCCCTTGTGCTTGCTATTTGATACCTGGTGTTCCCAAACCATTGCTTCCCCCTCTGACCATTTGTGACTCGTATTATTAGTTGTCAACGTTGACCACACACAGCGGATTTCTTTGGTCAAAGCAGTACATATGCCTACTTTGGTCGGTCATTGTGCATGGTAGCCACACCGTGCTACTACTGATTGAAGGTCATTGTACTTGGTATTTGAGAACTAATATTCCCATAGCATTGTTTCCTCTCCTGACCGTTTGTGACTCGTGTTATGGTTGGTCAATGTTGACCACCCATATTGAAATTCTCTGGTCATGATCAGTGACATATGCCTAGTTTGGTTGTTTGGTGTGCATATTAGCCACACCGTGCCACTACGTATTGAAGTTCTTTGTCCTTTCTAGTCAATACATAGGCTTCCCAAACCATTGTCTCTCCCTCTGACCATTTGTGACTCGTGTTATGAGTTGTCAATGTTGACCACACATAGTGGACTTATTCGGTCGTAGTCAGTGACGTATGCATCCTTTGGTTGGTCACCGTGCACGCTAGCCATACCGTGCCACTGCTTGTTGAAGGTCTTTGTACTTGCTAGTTGATATCTAGTGTTCCCAACGCATTGTTTTCCCCTCTGACCATTTGTGACTCGTGTTATGCGTTTTCAACGTTGATCTCATGAAGTGAAATTTGTTAGTCATGGTTAGTGACATATGCATACTTTGGTTGGTCACTGTGCATTGAAGCCACATTGTGCCACTACATATTGAAGGTATTTGTACTTGCTAGTCGATAACTAGTATTCACAAACCATTATCTTCCACCCTGACCATTTTTGACTCGTGTTATGAGTTGTCAAAGTTTACCACACTGAGTGGCATTATTTGGTCATGGTTTGTGACATATGCTTACGTTGGTTGGTCATCGTGCATGGTCTCCACACCGTGCCACAACGTATTGAAGCCCCTTGTGATTGCTATTTGATACCTGGTGTTCCCAAAGCATTGCTTACCCCTATGACCATTTGTGAATTGTATTATGAGTTGTCAACCTTGACCACACATAGTGGATTTCTTTGCTCAAAGGCAGTATATATGCATACTTTCGTCAGTCATTGTGCATGGTAGCCACACCGTGCTACTTCTCATTGACGGTCGTTGTACTTGATAGTTGAGAACCAATATGCCCATAGCATTGTTTCTTCTCCTGACCGTTTGTGACTCGTGTTATGGTTGGTCGATGTTGACCACCCATATTGAAATTCTTTGGTCATGATCAGTGACATATGCCTAGTTTGCTTGTTTGGTGTGCATATTAGCCACACCGTGCCACTACGTATTGACGTTTTTTGTCCTTTCTAGTCAATACATAGGCTTCCTAGACCATTGTCTCTCCCTCTGACCATTTGTGACTCGTGTTATGAGTTTTCAATGTTGACCACACATAGTGGACTTATTCGGTCGTAGTCAGTGACATATGCATCATTGTGTTGGTCACCGTGCACGCCAGCCATACCGTGCCACTGCTTGTTAAAGGTCTTTGTACTTGCTAGTTGATAACTAGTGTTCCCAACACATTGTTTTCACCCCTAACCATTTGTGACTCGTGTTATGCGTTTTCAACGTTGACCACCCATATTGAAATTCTTTGGTCATGGTTAGTGACATATGCCTAGTTTGGTTTGTCACTGTCAGTGGTTACCACGCCATGTCACTATGTATTGAAGGTCTTTGTGCTTTCTAGTTGATAGCTAGTGTTTCCAAACCATTGTTACCCCCCTCTGACTATCAGTAACTCGTGTTGTGAGCTGTCAACGTTGACCACGTGAAGTGAAATTTGTTGGTCATGGTCAGTGACATGTGCATACTTTGGTTGGTCACAGTGCATTGTAGCCACATGGTGCCACTACATATTGAAGGTATTTGTACTTGCTAGTCGATAACTAGTATTCACAAACCATTATCTTGCACCCTGACCTCTTGTGACTCGTGTTATGAGTTGTCAAAGTTTACAACACTTAGTGACATTATTTGGTCATGGTCTGTGACATATGCCTGATTTGGTTGGACATCGTGCATGGTATCCATACCGTGGCATAGCTTATTGAAGGTCCTTGTGCTTGCTAGTTGATACCTGGTGTTTCCAACCCATTGTCTCCCCCTCTGACCATTTGTGACTTCTATTATGAGTTGTCAACATTGACCACACACAGCAGATTTCGTTGGTCAAAGGCAGTACATGTGCCTACTTTGGTCGGTCATTGTGCATGGTAGCCACACCGTGCTTATAATGATTGAAGGTTGCTGTACTTCCAGTTGATAACTGATATTCCCAGACCATTATTTCCCCCTCTGACCGTTTGTGACTCGTGTTGTGGTTGGTGAATGTTGACCACCCATATTGAAAATCTCTGGTCATGGTGAGTGACATATGCCTGGTTTGGTTGTTTGGTGTGCATAGTAGCCACAACGTGCCACTACGTATTGAAGTTCTTTGTCGTTTCCAGTCCATATATAGGGTTCCCAAACCATCATCTCCCTCTGACCATTTGTGAGTCGTGTTATGAGTTGTCAATGTTGACCGTACATAGTGGACTTCTTTGGTCATAGTCTGTGACACATGCATTCTTTGGTTGGTCAGTGTGCATGCTAGCCACACCGTGCCACGACTTGTTGAAAGTCTTTCTACTTGCTAGTTGATAACTAGTGTTCCGAACCCATGGTTCCCCCCTCTGACCATTTGTGACTCATGTTATGAGTTTTCAACGTTGACCACACACTGTGAAATCCGTTTGGTCATGGTTAGTGACATATGCCTACTTTGGTTTGTCACTGTACATGGTTACCACGCCGTTTCACTACGTATCGAAGGTCTATGTGCTTTCTAGTTGATAGCTAGTGTTCCCAAACCATTGCTACCCCCTCTGAATATCGGTGACTCATGTTGTGAGTTGTCAACGTTGACCACATGAAGTGAAATTATTTCGTCATGGTCAGTGACATATGCATACTTTGGTTGGTCACTGTGCATTGAAGCCACATTGTGCCACTACATATTGAGGGTATTTGTACTTGCTAGATGATAACTAGTATCCACAAACCATTATCTTCCACCCTGACCATTTGTGAGTCGTGTTATGAGTTGTCAAAGTTTACCACACTTAGTGACATTATTTGGTCATGGTTGGTGACATTTGCCTACTTTGGCTGGTCATCGTGCATGGTCTCCACACCGTGCCAAAATGTATTGAAGCCCCTTGTGCTTTCTATTTGATGCCTGGTGTCCCCAAACCATTGTTTCCCCCTCTGACCATCTGTGACTCGTATTATGAGTTGTCAAAGTTGACCACACACAGCGGATTTCTTTGGTCAAAGGCAGTACATATGCCTACTTTGGCCGGTCATTGTGCATGGTAGCCACGCTGTGCTACTACTGACTGAAGGTCGTTGTACTTGGTAGTTGAGAACCGATATTCCCATATAATTGTTTCCTCTCCTGACCGTTTGTGACTCGTGTTATGGTTGGTCAACGTTGACCACCCATATTGAAATTCTCTGGTCATGATCAATGACATATGCCTAGTTTGGTTCTTTGGTGTGCATATTAGCCACACCGTGCCACTATGTATTGAAGTTATTTGTCCTTTCTAGTCAATACATAGGCTTCCCAAACCATTGTTTCTCCCTCTGACCATTTGTAAATCGTCTTATGAGTTGTCAATGTTGACCACACATAGTGGACTTATTCGGTCGTAGTCAGTGACGTATGCATCCTTGGGTTGGTCACTGTGCACGCTAGCCATACCGTGCCACTTCTTGTTGAAGGTCTTTGTACTTGCTAGTTGATAACTAGTGTTCCCAACCCATTGTTTTCCCCTCTGACCATTTGTGACTCGTGTTATGCGTTTTCAACGTTGACGACATGAAGTGAGATTTGTTCGTCATGGTTAGTGACATATGCATAATTTGGTTGGTCACTGTGCATTGAAGCCACACCGTGCCACTACATATTGAAGGTATTTGTACTTGCTAGTCGATAACTAGTATTCACAAACCATTATCTTCCACCCTGACCATTTGTGACACGTGTTATGAGTTGTCAAAGTTTACCACACTCAGTGGCATTATTTGGTCATGGTTTGTGACATATGCCTACTTTGGTTGGTCATTGTGCATGGTCTCCACACCGTGCCACAACGTATTGAAGCCCCTTGTGCTTGCTATTTGATACCTGGTGTTCCCAAACCATTGCTTCCCCCTCTGACCATTTGTGACTCGTATTATGAGATGTCAACGTTGACAACACACAGCGGATTTCTTTGGTAAAAGGCAGTACATATGCCTTCTTTGGTCGGTCATTGTGCATGGTAGCCACACCGTGCTACTACTGATTGACGGTCATTGTACTTGGTAGTTGAGAACCAATATTCCCATAGCATTGTTTCCTCTCCTGACCGTTTGTGACTCGTGTTATGGTTGGTCAATGTTGACCACGCATATTGAAATTATCTGGTCATGATCAGTGACATATGCATAGTTTGGTTGTTTCGTGTGCATATTAGCCACACCGTGCCACTACGTATTGCAGTTACTTGTCCTTCATAGTCAATACATAGGCTTCCCAAACCATTGTCTCTCCCTCTGACCATTTGTGATTCGTGTTATGAGTTGTCAATGTTGATCACACAGAGTGGACTTATTCGGTCATAGTCAGTGACGTATGCATCCTTTGGTTGCTCCCTGTGCATGCTAGCCATACCGTGCCACTGCTTGTTGAAGGTCTTTGTACTTTCTAGTTGATAACTGCTGTTCCCAACTCATTGTTTTCCCCTCTGACCATTTGTGAATCGTAGTATGTGTTTTCAACGTTGACCACATGAGGTGAAATTTGTTGGTCATGGTTAGTGACATCTGCATACTTTGGTTGGTCACTGTGCATTGAAGCCACATTGTTCCACTACATATTGAAGGTATTTGTACTTGCTAGTCGATAACTAGTATTGACAAACCATTATCTTCCACCCTGACCATTTGTGACTCCTGTTATGATTTGTCAAAGTTTACCACACTTGGTGACATTATTTGGTCATGGTCAGTGACATATGCCTACTTTGGTTGGTCATCATGCATGGTCTCCACACCGTGCCACAACGTATTGATGCCTCTTGTGCTTGCTATTTGATACTTGGTGTTCCCCAACCATTGTTTCCCCCTGCAAGCATTTGTGACTCGTATTATGAGTTGTCAATGTTGACCACACACAGTGGATTTCTTTGGTCAAACGCAGTACATATGCCTACTTTGGCCGGTCATTGTGCATGGTAGCCACACCGTGCTACTACTGACTGAAGGTTGTTGTACTTGGTAGTTGGGAACCGATATTCCCATAGCATTGTTTCCTCTCCTGACCGTTTGTGACTCGTGTTATGGTTGGCGAACGTTGACCACCCATATTGAAATTCTCTGGTCATGATCAGTGACATATGCCTAATTTGGTTGTTTGTTGTGCATATTAGCCACACCGTACCACTATGTATTGAAGTTATTTGTCCTTTCTAGTCAATACATAGGCTTCCTAAACCATTGTCTCTCCCTCTGACCATTTGTGACTCGTGTTATGAGGTGTCAATGTTGACCACACATAGTGGACTTATTCGGTCGTAGTCAGTGACGTATGCATCCTTGGGTTGGTCACTCTGCACGCTAGCCATACCGTGCCACTGCTTGTTGAAGGTCTTTGTACTTGCTAGTTGATAACTAGTGTTCCCAACCCATTGTTTTCCCCTCTGACCATTTGTGACTTGTGTTATGCGTTTTCAACGTTGACCACATGAAGTGAATTTTGTTGGTCATGGTTAGTGACATATGCTTAATTTGGTTGGTCACTGTGCATTGAAGCCACACCGTGCCACTACATATTGAAGGTATTTGTACTTGCTAGTCGAGAACTACTATTCACAAACCATTATCTTCCACCCTGACCATATGTGACTCGTGTTATGAGTTGTCAAAGTTTACCACACTTAGTGACATTATTTGGTCATGGTCAGTGACATATGCCTACTTTGGTTGGTCATCGTGCATGGTCTCCACACCGTGCCATATCGTATTGAAGCCCTTGTGCTTGCTATTTGATACCTCGCATTCCCAAACCATTGTTTCCCCCTCTGACCATTTGTGACTGGTGTTATGAGTTGTCAACGTTGACCACACACAGCGGATTTCTTTGGTCAAAGGTAGTACATATGCCTACTTTGGTCGGTCATTGTGCATGGTAGCCACACCGTGCTACTACTGACTGACGGTCGTTGTACTTGGTAGCTGAGAACCGATATTCCCATAGCATTGTTTTCTCTGCTGACCGTTTGTGACTCGTGTTATGGTTGGTGAATGTTGACCACCCATATTGAAATTCTCCGATCATGACCAGTGACATATGCCTAGTTTGGTTGTTTGGTGTGCATATTAGCCACACCGTGCCACTACGTATTGAATTTCTTTGTCCTTTCTAGTCAATACATTGGCTTCCCAAACCATTGTCTCTCCCTCTGACCATTTGTGACTCGTGTTATGAGTTGTCAATGTTGACCACACATAATGGACTTATTCAGTCGTAAAAGTGACGTATGCATCCTTTGGTTGGTCACTTTGCACGCTAGCCATACCGTGCCACTGCTTGTTGAATGTCTTTGTACTTGCTAGTTGATAACTAGTGTTCCCAACCCATTGTTTTCCCCTCTGACCATTTGTGATTCGTGTCATGTGTTTTCAACGTTGACCACATGAAGTGAAATTTGTTGGTCATGGTTAGTGACACATGCATACTTTGGTTGGTCACTGTGCATTGAAGCCACATTGTGCCACTGCATATTGAAGGTGTTTGTACTTGCTAGTCGATAACTAGTATTCACAAACCATTATGTTCTACCCTGACCATTTGTGACTCGTGTTATGAGTTGTCAAAGTTTACCACACTTAGTGGCGTTATTTGGCCATGGTTTGTGACATATGCCTACTTTGGTTGGTCATCGTGCATGGTCTCCACACCGTACCACATCGTATTGAAGCCCCTTGTGCTTGCTATTTGATACCTGGTGTTCCCAACCCATTGTTTCCCCCTCTGACCATTTGTGACTGGTATTATGAGTTGTCAACGTTGACCACACACGGCGGATTTCTTTGGTCAAAGGTAGTACATATGCCTACTTTGGTAGGTCATTGTGCATTGTAGTCACACTGTGCTACTACTGACTGATGGTCGTTGTACTTGGTAGTTGAGAACCGATTCCCCATAGCATTGTTTTCTCTGCTGACCGTTTGTGACTCGTGTTATGGTTGGTCGATGTTGACCACCCATATTGAAATTCTCCGGTCATGACCAGTGACAGATGCCTAGTTTGGTTGTTTGGTGTGCATATTAGCCACACCGTGCCACTACGTATTGAAGTTCTTTGTGTTGTTCTTCTATGCCCCATGGCCACTGCTATGGGTTGACGGACAGGTTGGGCATGCACTGCTCCCTTGGAGTAAGTCCCCCAAACCTTGTTCGTGGTGCAAGTCCAAGCGAGACACCAGAAGTGTAGCNGTGGTTTGGAGTGACCACCCCAAAAGTGTCACTGCCCACACACCTTAGAAGCCAGGCCTAGGACTATATGTACCAGGCTCATTCCTCATTCTAATTACACAATCTGGCCTTAGATGCTCCTCACAGAGTTGTCCAACTAAGGAACAGTATAAAGAAGACACTGGTTGGTCTAAGCCCCAGGAGTTAGTCTTTGACTAGCACCTCGCGCGAAAGTGACCAAGTGTTAAGTGGACACAGTTGCTAGCAAGTGATTGCCTAGGAACTTCTCTGTGTGGAACCGTGATCCTGAGGGGGATATCTTCTCCTATCTGAAATGCTAGGAGCGGACGGCAGGTGCTATTGTGTCAGCCCTATTTTCTAGTCCGTTTGCCTCAGGCCGGTTGACAAAGGGTTATGGGCCCACACTGACCAGTTGTAAGGCACGCTTCGCTCAACTCTGGTACGCTCTCTCCAGGTGCGCACGCTGGCTCCATCAGCTCCATCAGCTCCATCAGCTTCATCAACTTCAACGGCTTGGTCTGCACTCAGCACACAGGGACCAAGGAAAAGCTCTGCCCTTGGAGGCACGACCCTTGAGTCCCAACCAGGACAAGCTCTGCCCTTGGTGGCAAGACCCTGNCAGGTGAACATCGGCTGAAGGGGTAAGCAACGGATCTGCATCCTAAAACCGGTAGCAGACATCAGCTAACATCAGCCTACATCGGCCTCAACGCAGCAGAGACGTGGGAAGCAGATAAGGGCAACAAAAATGGTTGACCCATCAGGAGGAGTGGGGACTGCCGCAGGGCAATCCTCAAACTCAACAGTGGCTACCACAGGGCAGACCAATGGAGCAAATGTGAGTGCTATGTCACTGCCGCAAGGTCTTGGACCCTTGGGAGGAATCCCCATTTTTTAGGGGATTGACTTCCCCCTTTGGAGATGGCAGTTTGAGCTGGCGATGAAAGTGCGCGGCTTCATCAAACTACTGAAGGGAGAGGAGCAGGTTCCCGCGGAAGGCACATCCGATCATGAGGCATGGATGGATCGAAATGACATTGCGATGTCATTCCTCAGCAACGCGATTGCTAAGAAGTATGTTCCCATCATTGCCGGGTACACGATGGCTTCCGAAGCTTACGACAAGCTCAAGCGCGTGCACCAATCCACCTCTCTTGCGAACAGATTATTCATCCTACAACGGCTGATCAGCATGCGGGTGAATGAGGGCGAATCAATCCCCGATTTCCTACAGGAGTTTGAAGGACTCCTTGGCGAGGCTCGCCAGATGAACTGGGACCTTGACNGAGGCATGGATGGATCGAAATGACATTGCCATGTCATTCCTCAGCAACGCGATTGCTAAGAAGTATGTTCCCATCATTGCCGGGTACACGCTGGCTTCCGAAGCTTACGACAAGCTCAAGCGCGTGCACCAATCCACCTCCCTTGCGAACAGATTATTCATCCTACAACGGCTGATCAGCATGCGGGTGAATGAGGCCGAATCAATCCCCGATTTCCTACAGGAGTTTGAAGGACTCCTTGGCGAGGCTCGCCAGATGAGCTGGGACCTTGACGAGAACATGCAAGCCATGATTCTCCTCATGGCGCTACCGGAGAGCTGGAGCCCAATGATCACCGTCATGGGCGGCTGGAAGGAGGACGACCTGACGTACAAAGCAGTGTCTGAGTACGTGCGAAACGAGGCCATGTGCCGCAGCGGAAGTGAGGCTAATTTCTCAGCCTATGCCGCACGCTACGGTGGCCGCGGGAGCAAAGGGTCAGCCTCTGGTCAGAAAGGCAGCAGCGGAAGCGGTGGTGGCGGAGGCAACAATGGCGGCAAGGCTCCCAAGCGACAGGGTAACTGCCACAACTGCGGCAAACCTGGGCACTGGGCAAGAGAGTGCAGNAAAAAGGGTGGCAAAGAAGCTACCAACATGATGGCACAGAGCACGCCTCCAGAAAAAGGAGCGGCGCTGCTCAGGCCAGGAGCTTTTGGGCTTGACTCCGGCACCGATCATCACTCTAGCAACGACCAGGCTGGATTTGTCTCCATCGGCCCCACCGATCGGCGGTTCAGATGCGCAAACGGTAGCGTCGTGAACGCAAAGGGCGTGGGTGACAAGCTGGTGAGCAGCAGCCTCAATGGTGCGGAGAAGGATCTACGGCTACGTGACGTGGTCTACATGCCCTCCTTTGCGGCAAACCTTATGTCCGTGTCAAAAATAACGGACAACGACATGACGGTGTTGTTCACGCAGAAGAAGGCGGTCATCGCCAGGAACGAAGACATCAAGGTCCTCTATGCCAACAAAGATCTCGTGGCACAGGTTCCACGGGTTGACGGACTCTACGTACTGCAGACAACGGCAGCAAAGAGCTCGGAAAAGGAGGGCCATGCGGGTGCAGCGGAGGCAGTGGTCTCGACACCCACGCAGGAGAGCACACCAACGAAAACTGGAAAAGCATCCTCTGCCGCAAAAGACGAAGACGCTGATCTGTGGCATAGACGCTTTGGGCATGTGGCAAACAGCACACTCCAAGTCATCCAGCAACAACAGCTGGTCCGTGGCATGGATGGCTGCAAGAAGGATGCGGTTGGATGTGGCAGCCTGTGTGAACCTTGCCTCCAAGGCAAGACCAAGCAAACGCGCTTTGAGCGCAATGGTCGCCGCGCAGAATCAGCCCTTGACCTCATTCACACCGACGTGTGCGGACCCTTTCGCACGGCGTCAAATGGTGGTAGCAAGTATTTTCTGACCTTCATAGATGACCACAGCCGCAAGGTGTGGATCTTCTTCCTCAAAGCAAAGGGAGAGGTCAGAGAAAAGTTGCAGGAGTTTGTCGCCATGGTGGAGCGGCAGACCGGAAAGAAAGTCAAAGCGATGCAAAGCGACAACGGTGGAGAGTACGAGGCATG
>SZWC01003265.1:73989-95235 GCA_023375785.1 Penium margaritaceum
TTGACAAAGCCGCTAGACAGCGACTTGCATGTTGCAGGTGCTCGAGGAGTCGGCATGGTGGATGCAAGAGATGAGAACTAAAGACCAAGAAAACTGACATGCACAAACACAACCTAGAGCTACAGGTTCATGCCGAAGAAAACTACCACAGCAGGTGGCCTACGGTGCAAGGGAGAGAATGTTGTTCTTCTATGCCCCATGGCCACTGCTATGGGTTGACGGACAGGTTGGGCATGCACTGCTCCCTTGGAGTAAGTCCCCCAAACCTTGTTCGTGGTGCAAGTCCAAGTGAGACACCATAAGTGTAGCGCAACGGATAGCATGTTGGACTTAGGGACAACAGGTCCTGCGATCGAGCCTTGATGTGCGCAGGAGGTTTTTTGACCTTCTAGCACAGGGGAAGTTTCTGAGACATTTCTCCATGCATGAGGAGAGTGCGCCACTTGGCGGTCAGTGGATGTGCCAATTGGCGGACTGGTGAGGTGGTTTGGAGTAACCACCCCAAAAGTGTCACTGCCCACACACCTTAGAAGCCAGGCCTAGGACTATATGTACCAGGCTCATTCCTCATTCTAATTACACAATCTGGCCTTAGATGCTCCTCACGGAGTTGTCCAACTAAGGAACAGTATAAAGAAGACACTGGTTGGTCTAAGCCCCAGGAGTTAGTCTTTGACTAGCACCTCGCGCGAAAGTGACCAAGTGTTAAGTGGACACAGTTGCTAGCAAGTGATTGCCTAGGAACTGCTCAGTGTGGAACCGTGATCCTGAGGGTGATATCTTCTCCTAGCTGAAATGCTAGGAGCGGACGGCAGGTGCTATTGTGTCGGCCCTGTTTTCTAGTCCGTTTGCCTCAGGCCGGTTGACACTTTGTCCTTTCTAGTCAATACATTGGCTTCCCAAACCATTGTCTCTCCCTGTGACCATTTGTGACTCGTGTTATGAGTTGTCATTAGTGACCACACGTAGTGGACTTATTCAGTCGTAGTCAGTGACAAATGCATCCTTTGGTTGGTCACTGTGCACGCTAGCCATACCGTGCCACTGCTTGTTGAAGGTCTTTGTACTTGCTAGTTGAACTAGTGTTCCCAACCCATTGTTTTCCCCTCTGACCATTTGTGACTCGTGTTATGCGTTTTCAACGTTGACCACATGAAGTGAAATTTGTTGGTCATGGTTAGTGACATATGCATACTTTGGTTGGTCACTGTGCATTGAAGCCACATTGTGCCACTACACATTGAAGGTGTTTGTACTTGCTAGTCGATAGCTTGTATTCACAAACCATTATGTTCCACCCTGACCATTTGTGACTCGTGTTATGAGTTGTCAAAGTTTACCACACTTAGTGGCATTATTTGGTCATGGTTTGTGACATATGCCTACTTCGGTTGGTCATCGGGCATGGTCTCCACACCGTGCCACATCGTATTGAAGCCCCTTGTGCTTGCTATTTGATACCTGGTGTTCCAAACCCATTGTTTCCCCCTCTGACCATTTGTGACTGATATTATGAGTTGTCAACGTTGACCACACACGACGGATTTATTTGGTCAAAGGTAGTACATATGCCTACTTTGGTAGGTCATTGTGCATGGTAGCCACTCTGTGCTACTACAAACTGATGGTCATTGTACTTGGTAGTTGAGAACTGATTCCCCATAGCACTGTTTCATCTCCTGACCGTTTGTGACTCGTGTTATGGTTGGTCAACGTTGACCACCCACATTGAAATTCTCTGGTCATGATCAGTGACACATGCCTAGTTTGGCTGTTTGGTGTGCATATTAGCCACACCGTGCCACTATGTATTGAAGTTATTTTTCCTTTCTAGTCAATACATAGGCTTCCCAAACCATTGTCTCTCCCTCTGACCATTTGTGACTCGTGTTATGAGTTGTCAATGTTGACCACGCGTAGTGGACTTATTCGGTCGTAGTCAGTGACGTATGCATCCTTGGGTTGGTCATTGTGCACGCTAGCCATACCGTGCCACTGCTTGTTGAAGGTCTTTGTACTTGCTAGTTGATAACTAGTGTTCCCAACCCATTGTTTTCCCCTCTGACCATTTGTGACTCGTGTTATGCGTTTTCAACGTTGACCACATGAAGTGAAATTTGTTGGTCATGGTTAGTGACATATGTATAATTTGGTTGGTCACTGTGCATTGAAGCCACACCGTACCACAACATATTGAAGGTATTTGTACTTGCTAGTCAATAACTAGTATTCACAAACCATTATCTTCCACCCTGACCATTTGTGACTCGTGTTATGAGTTGTCAAAGTTTACCACACTTAGTCACATTTTGTGGTCATGGTCAGTGACGTATGCCTACTTTGGTTGGTCATCGTGCATGGTCTCCTGACCGTGCCACAACGTATTGAAGCCCCTTGTGCTTGCTATTTGATACCTGTTGTTCCCAAACCATTGCTTCCCCCTCTGACCATTTGCGACTCGTACTATGAGTTGTCAACGTTGACCACACACAACGGATTTCATTGCTCAAAGGCAGTAGATATGCCTACTTTGGTCGGTCATTGTGCCTGGTAGCCACACCGTCTACTACTGATTGACGGTCGTTGTACTTGCTAGTTGAGAACCAATATTCCCATAGCATTGTTTCCTCTCCTGACCGTTTGTGACTCGTGTTATGGTTGGTCAATGTTGACCACCCATATTGAAAGTCTGTGGTCATGATCAGTGACATATGCCTAGTTTGGTTGTTTCGTGTGCATATTAGCCACACCGTGCCACTACGTATTGAAGTTCTTTGTCCTTTCTAGTCAATACATAGGCTTCCCAAACCATTGTCTCTCCCTCTCACCATTTTTGACTCGTGTTATGAGTTGTCAATGTTGACCACACATAGTGGACTTATTCGGTCGTAGTCAGTGACACATGCATCCTTTGGTTGGTCACTGTGCACGCTAGCCATACCGTGCCACTGCTTGTTGAAGGTCTTTGTACTTGCTGGTTGATATCTAATGTTCACAACCCATTGTTTCCCCCTCTGACCATTTGTGAATCGTGTTATGCGTTTTCAACATTGACCACATGAAGTGAAATTTGTTGGTCATGGTTAGTGACATCTGCATACTTTGGTTGGTCACTGTGCATTGTAGCCACATTGTGCCACTACATATTGAAGGTGTTTCTACTTGCTAGTTGATAACTAGTATTCACAAACCATTGTCTTCCACCCTGACCATTTGTGACTCGTGTTTTGAGTTGTCAAAGTTTACCACACTTAGTGGCATTATTTGGTCATGGTTTGTGACATATGCCTTCTTTGGTTGGTCATCGTGCATGGTCTCCACATTGGCCACAACTTACTCAAGCCCCTTGTGCTTTCTGTTTGATACCTGGTGTTCCCAAACCATTGCTTCTCCCTCTGACCATTTGTGACTCGTATTATGAGTTGTCAACGCTGACCACACACAGGGGATTTCTTTGCTCAAAGGCAGTATATATGTCTACTTTGGTTGGTCATTGTGCATGGTAGCCACACCGTGCTACTACTGATTGACGGTGATTGTACTTGGTAGTTGAGAACCAATATTCCCATAGCATTGTTTCCTCTCCTGACCGTTTGTGACTCGTGTTATGTTTGGTCAATGTTGACCACCCATATTGAAATTCTCTGGTCATGATCAATGACATATGCCTAGTTTGGTTATTTGGTGTGCATATTAGCCACACCATGACACTACGTATTGAAGTTCTTTGTCCTTTCTAGTCAACACATAGGCTTCCCAAAGCATTGTCTCTCCATCTGACCATTTGTGACTCGTGTTATGAGTTGTCAATGTTGACCACACATAGTGGACTTATTCGGTCGTAGTCAGTGACGTATGCATCCTTTGGTTGGCCACTGTGCACGCTAGCCATACCGTGCCACTGCTTGTTGAAGGTCTTTGTACTTGCTAGTTGATAACTAGTGTTCCCAACGCATTGTTTTCCCCTCTGACCATTTGTGACTCGTGTTATGCGTTTTCAACGTTGACCACATGAAGTGAAATTTGTTGGTCANTATCTGCATACTTTGGTTGGTCACTGTGCATTGAAGCCACATTGTGCCACTACATATTGAAGGTATTTGTACTTGCTAGCCAATAACTAGTATTCACAAACCATTATCTTCCACCCTGACCATTTGTGACTCGTGTTATGAGTTGTCAAAGTTTATAACACTTAGTGACATTATTTGGTCATGGTCAGTGACATATGCCTATTTTGGTTGGACATCGTGCATGGTATCCACACCGTGGCACAGCTTATTGAAGGTCCTTGTGCTTGCTAGTTGATACCTGGTGTTCCCAAACCATTGTCTCCCCCTCTGACCATTTGTGACTCCTATTATGAGTTGTCAACATTGACCACACACAGCGGATTTCTTTCGTCAAAGGCAGTACATGTGCCTACTTTGGTCGGTCAATGTGCATGGTAGCCACACCGTGCTTATAATGATTGAAGGTTGCTGTTTTTGCTAGTTGAGAACTGATATTCCTAGACCATTGTTTCCCCCTCTGACCGTTTGTGACTCGTGTTGTGGTTGGTGATTGTTGACCACCCATACTGAAAATCTCTGGTCATGGTCAGTGACATATGCCTGGTTTTGGTTGTTTGGTGTGAATAGTAGCCACAACGTGCCACTACTTATTGAAGTTCTTTTTCGTTTCGAGTCGATATATAGGGTTCCCAAACCATTGTCTCTCCCTCTAACCATTTGTGACTTGTGTTATGAGTTGTCAACGTTAACCGTACATAGTGGACTTCTTCGGTCATAGTCAGTTACACATGCATCCTTTGGTTGGTCACTGTGCATGCTAGCCACACCGTGCCACTACTTGTTGAAAATCTTTCTACTTGCTAGTTAATAACTAGTGTTCCCAACCCATGGTTCCCCCCTCTGACCATTTGTGACTCATGTTATACGTTTTCAACGTTGACCACACACTGCGAAATCCGTTTGGTCATGGTTGGTGACATATGCCTACTTTGGTTTGTCACTGTACATGGTTACCACACCGTTCCACTACGTATCGAAGGTCTATGTGCTTTCTAGTTCATAACTAGTGTTCCCAAACCATTGCTACCCCCTCCGAATATCTGTGACTTGTGTTGTGAGTTGTGAACATTGACCACATGAAGTGAAACTTTTCCGTCATGGTCAGTGACATATGCATATCTGGATGGTCACTGTGCATTGACGCCACATTGTGCCACTACATATTGAAGGTATTTGTACTTGCTAGTCCATAACTAGTATCCACAAACCACTATCTTCCACCCCGACCAATTGTGAGTTGTGTTATGAGTTGTCAAAGATTACCACACTTAGTGACATTATTTGGTCATGGTTAGTGACATAGGCCTACTTTGGCTGGTCATCGTGCATGGTCTCCACACCGTGCCACAATGTATTGAAGCCCCTTGTGCTTGCTATTTGATACCTGTTGTTCCCAAACCATTGTTTCCCACTCTGACCATTTGTGACTCGTATTATGAGTTGTCAACGTTGACCACACACAGCGGATTTCTTTGGTCAAAGGCAGTACATATGCCTTTTTTGGCCGGTCATTGTGCATGGTATCCACACCATGCTACTACTGACTGAAGGTCGTTGTACTTTGTCGTTGAGAACCAATATTCCCATAGCATTTTTTCCACTCCTGACCGTTTGTGACTCGTGTTATGGTTGGTCAACGTTGACCACCCACATTGAAATTCTCTGGTCATGATCAGTGACATATGCCTGGTTTGGTTGTTTGGTGTGCATATTAGCCACACCGTGCCACTACGTATTAAAGTTATTTGTCCTTTCTAGTCAATACATAGGCTTCCCAACCCATTGTCTCTCCCTCTGACCATTTGTGACTCGTGTTCTGAGTTGTCAATGTTGACCACACATAGTGGACTTATTCGGTCGTAGTCAGTGACGTATGCATCCTTGGATTGGTCACTCTGCACGCTAGCCATACCATGCCACTGCTTGTTGAAGGTCTTTGTACTTGCTAGTTGATAACTAGTGTTCCCAACCCATTGTTTTCCCCTCTGACCATCTGTGACTCGTGTTATGTGTTTTCAACGTTGACCACATGAAGTGAAATTTGTTGGTCTTGGTTAGTGACATATGCATAATTTGGTTGGTCACTGTGCACGCTAGCCATACCGTGCCACTGCTTGTTGAAGGTCTTTGTACTTGCTAATTGATAACTAGTGTCCACAATCCATTGTTTCCCCCTCCGACCATTTGTGAATCGTGTTATGCGTTTTCAACGTTGACCACACGAAGTGAAATTTGTTGGTCATGGTTAGTGACATATGCATACTTTGGTTGGTCACTGTGCATTGTAGCCACATTGTCCACTACATATTGAAGGTGTTTGTACTTGCTAGTCGATAACTAGTATTCACAAACCATTATCTTTCAACCTGACCATTTGTGAATCGTGTTATGAGTTGTCAAAGTTTACCACACTTAGTGGCATTATTTGGTCATGGTTTGTGACATATGCCTACTTTGGTTGGTCATCGTGCATGGTCTCCATACCGTGCCACATCGTATTGAAGCTCTTTGTGCTTGCTTTTTGTTACCTGGTGTTCCCAAACCATTGCTTCCCCCTCTCACCATTTGTGACTCGTATTATGAGTTGTCAACGTTGACCACACACAACGGATTTCTTTGGTCAAGGGCAGTACATATGCCTACTTTGGTCGGTCATTGTGCATGGTAGCCACACCGTGCTACTACTGATTGAAGGTCGTTGTACTTGGTAGTTGAGAACCGATATTCCCATAGCATTGTTTCCTTCCTCACCGTTTGTGACTCGTGTTATGGTTGGTCAACGTTGACCACCCTTATTGAAATTCTCTGGTCATGGTCAGTGACATATGCCTAGTTTGGTTGTTTGGTGTGCATATTAGCCACACCATGCTACTACGTATTGAAGTTCTTTGTCCTTTCTATTCAATACATAGGTTTCCCATACCATTGTCTCTCCCTCAGATCATTTGTGACCCGTGTTATGAGTTGTCAATGTTGACTACACATAGTGGACTTATTCGGTCGTAGTCAGTGACATATGCATCCTTTGGTTGGTCACTGTGCACGCTAGCCGTACCGTGCCACTGCTTGTTGAAGGTCTTTGTACTTGCTGGTTGAAAACTAGTGTTCACAACCCATTGTTTCCCCCTCTGACCATTTGTGAATCGTGTTATGCGTTTTCAACGTTGACCACATGAAGTGAAATTTGTTGGTCATGGGTAGTGACATATGCATACTTTGGTTGGTCACTGTGCATTGTAGCCACTTTGTGCCACTACATATTGAAGGTGTTTGTACTTGCTAGTAGATAACTAGTATTCACAAACCATTATCTTCCACCATGACAATTTGTGACTCGTGTTATGAGTTGTCAAAGTTTACCACACTTAGTGGCATTATTTGGTCATGGTTTGTGACATATGCCTGCTTTGGTTGGTCATCGTGCATGGTCTCCACACCGTGCGACAACGTATTGAAGCCCCTTCTGCTTGCTATTTGATACCTGGTGTTCCCAAACCATTGCTTCCTCCTCTGATTAGTTGTGACTCGTATTATGAGATGTCAACGTTGACCACACACAGCGGATTTCTTTGGTCAAGGACAGTACATATGCCTACTTTGGTCGGTCATTGTGCATGGTAGCCACACCGTGCTACTACTGATTGACGGTCATTGTACTTGGTAGTTGAGAACCAATATTCCCATAGCATTGTTTCCTCTCCTGACCGTTTGTGACTCGTGTTATGGTTGGTCAATGTTGACCACCCATATTGAAATTATCTGGTCATCATCAGTCACATATGCCTAGTTTGTTTGTTTGGTGTGCACATTAGCTACACCGTGCCACTACGTATTGAAGTTCTTTGTCCTTTCTAGTAAATACATAGGCTTCTCAACCCATTGTCTCTCCCTTTGACCATTTGTGACTTGTGTTATGAGTTGTCAATGTTGACCACACATAGTGGACTTATTCGGTCGTAGTCTGTGACGTATGCATCCTTTGGCTGGTCACTGTGCACGCTAGCCATACCGTGCCACTGCTTGTTGAAGGTCTTTGTACTTGCTAGTTGATAACTAGTGTTCCCAATGCATTGTTTTCCCCTCTGACCATTTGTGACTCGAGTTATGCGTTTTCAACGTTGACCACATGAAGTGAATTTTGTTAGTCATGGTTAGTGACATATGCATACTTTGCTTGGTCGCTGTGCATTGAAGCCACATTGTGCCACTACATATTGAAGGTATTTGTACTTGCTAGTCCATAACTAGTATTCACAAATCATTATCTGCCACCCTGACCATTTGTGACTCGTGCTATGAGTTGTCAAGGTTTACCATACTTGGTGACATTATTTGGTCATGGTCAGTGACATATGCCTACTTTGGTTGGTCATCGTGCATGGTCTCCACACCGT
Organism: Penium margaritaceum; assembly: GCA_023375785.1. NCBI lineage: Eukaryota > Viridiplantae > Streptophyta > Zygnematophyceae > Desmidiales > Peniaceae > Penium > Penium margaritaceum. Next base: position 82,457 of record SZWC01003265.1, read on the forward strand.
GCCACAGCGTATTGAAGCCCCTTGTGCTTGCTATTGATACTTGGTGTTCCCAAACCATTGTTTCCCCCTCTTAGCATTTGTGACTCGTATTATGAGTTGTCAACGTTGACCACACACAGCAGATTTCTTTGGTCAAAGGCAGTACATATGCCTACTTTGGCCGGTCGTTGTGCATGGTAGCCACCTCGTGCTACTACTGACTGAAGGTCGTTGTACTTGGTAGTTGAGAGCCGATATTCCCATAGCATTGTTTCCTATCCTGACCGTTTGTGACTCGTGTTATGGTTGGTCAACGTTGTCCACCCATATTGAAATTCTGTGGTCATGATCAGTGACATATGCCTAGTTTGGTTGTTTGGTGTGCATATTAGCCACACCGTGCCACTACGTATTGAATTTATTTGTCATTTCTAGTCAATACATAGGCTTCCCAAACCATTGTCTCTCCCTCTGACCATTTGTGACTCGTGATATGAGTTGTCAACGTTGACCACACATAGTGGACTTATTCGTGTTACATATTGCCCCGTGCCATGCCCTGGAGTTGCCGTTATCAGGGCGATGTCTCCAGATCCTTGTACAGTACATTTTTGCATGCATGGATGGGGTTTTCTGAAACTAGAGGACACGCTGGACCAGCTGCAATTTGAATCGCAGCAATCGGCTAAGAATTGAGGGTGTTATGGTCCGTCAAAGTTGGGAGGTGGTGCTGGCCGTCCGGGTTTTGACGGCAGACTTGGTACCGGCCGGAATTCTGATCCGGCGGTGACCAGTTCGACTCCCTCCACGCACACCATGGCCGAGGCGCCCCTTGGGGGATGCTAGCAGCAATATCCCATGGTTCATTGGATCCATGTGCGCTTCGGAATGGCGGTCTGATGCTTCATTGGGGTCCAGGGCGCTTCGGGCACCCGTCATTCACGCTAGTGCTCTGTCTGGGACAGAGACTCTATGATGCACTCCGAATCGCATATCGGGCGCTACGATGGTCCAAATTGCACGCGGTTTGGTGCGTTGGAAAGCTTGTGACTAGCACTGTAACTTTGCTGATGTGGTCCGTGTCAAGTAAGCCACTCAACATTGATCCCCAGCCCTTCGAACTTTGGGTGTTGCTGAATTCCGTCAGATCTCTGCTCACATAGTGTGTGGCAACCAGAAAGCACACACTTCGTCTAAGACTGCTGCCCAAAAGAGCTGTGAACCTCAGGTCGTCGTCAGGCCACGTTGGAACCACACTTCCAACAAAGGGTTATGGGCCCACAGCCCTGACCGGTCCCAAACGTTCACGGCTTCCGCGGCGGACACGAGGAGCGTCTCGGACAACCTCGCTGTCAACGTCTGACGACCCGGGTAGCAGAAGCGCAACATGGCGCGGAGAACGGAGTCGCATCTGATCCAGAAGTATGCGGGTGGCCCTGGCTTTGGGCTGTGGAGGTGGAACTTTGAGATCTACCTTGCACATAAGGGGCTACTTGACGTGATGAAGGGCACGGAGGTTCTCGACGAGAAGACCGCGACAGACGAAGAGAAGCAGACCTTCGTAAAGAAAAATACCGAGGCGCTCATGCTCTTGCTGTCGTATACTGCCGAGAACCAGTGGGGCTACTTCCAAGGCAGCGCCCTGGGTGCCAAGGCATGGCAAAAGCTTTGCACCATCCACCAATCGACGTCGCTTACAAACCGGATCTTTGCGATGAAGCGGCTTCTAACGGTGAGGATCGAGGAGGGTGAGGATATCCTCGCCGCCATGCAGCAGATTGAGTCGCTCGCCTCGCAATGCAACGATGTGGGGTGGAAGGTCGACTCTCGACTCCAGGCGATGGCTCTCCTCATGGCACTACCTGACAGTTGGAGCCCCCTCATTACCGTCCTCGGTGGATGGGTGGAGGACAAACTAACCTATGGCGCACTCTCCAAGTATATCCGCAACGAGGCGCAATGTCGCAGTGGCGGCGAGGCCTCGTCGTCCTCATCGGCTCTGGTCATCAAAACGTGTGGTGGCGGGAGTGGCGGCAAGGGAGGCGGCGGAAAGGGTGGCGGCAAGAAGGGCGTCAAAAAAGGTGCGTACCACAATTGTGGCAAGGAAGGCCATTGGGCCCGCGAGTGCCCGCAGGAGGTGAAGGCAGGCGGCAAGGACGCCAAAGGCAAGAAGGCGCTCCTCAACGGTACCACAAACCACAACCTCAAAGGGGCCAACAGGCAGTGCCTGGATTCCGGCGCCGAGGAGCACACCCAAGTCGAGAAGGTGGGATTCGTCCGCTATTCCAAATCTGCCAAGTCTATGGTGGTTGCGAACGACAAAGTCGAGCCGGCGGCCGGCCAAGGAGACGTTGAGGTGGAGGTGGAGGTGAACGGTAAGAAGATGTTGCATGTCATCCGTGATGTGCAACATGTCCCCGGCCTGGCTGACATTCAAAGTGTTAGTCGCTTGACGGATTAGGGGTATGAGGTGCTCTTCCGCAGGAAAGGCGCAGTGGTGCGCATGGACGGTGACGGCGAAGTCGTGCTGGAGGCAAAGCGCGAGGGAGGTCTCTACATAGTGGAGACAAAGGTGATCCCCGCAGCAGCAGACGCAGCAGATTTGCAAGAACGTGCCGTCAACTTGGCCAAAGGAGGGGGAGCTGATTTGGAGCTCTGGCACCGGCGGCTGGGGCATTAGTCGCCCGCAGTCGTGAAGGAGATGGCGAAGCGCGACATGGTCCGCGGCCTCGACATCACCGGTGCAGCAGACACGATAGCAGATGCAGCAGCGGACAAAAAGTGTGAGCCTTGCATTTTGGGCAAGGCGAGGCGCAAGCCGTTCAACGAGAACGTGGGGCGCGCCCAGGACCTGCTGGAGATCGTGCACAGTGATGTGTGCGGACCGTTCAAAACGCCGTCAAAAGGCGGCGCACGGTACTTTGTCACCTTCATTGATGACTGCAGCAGAAAACTCTACGTGTATTTCATGAAGCGGAAGGGCATGGTGCTGGACCGGCTGAATGAGTACGTCGCCGCGGTGGAGAGGCAGACTGGCCGCAAGGTCAGAGCGCTACGCAGCGACAATGGCGGAGAGTACGTGGGCTGCAGTGGGTGGTTGAAGAAGCAGGGCATCAAGTGGGAGCACACAACTCCCTACTCGCCACAATCTAATGCGTGGCGGAGCGAGCAAACCAGACGCTGCTGAACATGGTGCGTACGATGCTCGTGGACGCGGGATTGCCGCGGAGCTTCTGGGCGGAAGCGGTGCGTACGGCAAGCTACACCATCAACCTGACCCCGACAGCGGTACTGAAGGGGAAGAGCGACTGGAAGACGCCGCAGGAGGTATGGAGCGGGCGCAAGTGAAAAGTGGCGCACCTGAAGGTCTTCGGGTGCAAGGCGCACGTGATGGTGCAGGCGGCACAACGGCGCGATGGAAAACTGGACCCACGTGCCAAGCCGTGTCTCTTCCTTGGCAACGAGAGCGCGCTTAAGGCGTACCGGCTCTATGACGTGAGCAAGGAGGAGATCTTCAGCAGCCGTGACGTTGAGTTCGACGAGCACCAGACCTACAGCAGCAGCAGCAGTGACATCGGCGTGGTGGACTCTCCGAAGTAGGGGGAGTGGTTCCAACTCCTAACCAATGAGGAGGAGCCGGCGGACGCCGACACTGACGAAGAGTCTTCAGAGAGCAACGGTGTTGGGGTGCAGCAGTGCGGCGGTGCAAACGCAGGTGTCACAGTTGTACAGGATGCAGCAGCCGAAGCAGAGGAGGCCGAGGACGCGAACGGGGCTGCCGAGGAGCAGCAACAGAACCAGCCGCCGGCGTCACCAAAATCACCGTGACGCAGCCAAAGGCAGCGGAATGCGGCAAAACGGTATGATGCAGCAGCGGGCAGCTGGATTGGCATGGCGCGGTGCATGATAGCAGCCGCAGCGGAGCCGAAAACCATGCAAGAGGCGCTTGCACGACCTGAAGCGGAGCAGTGGGACGCTGCTATCAAGTCAGAGCTTGCGTCCATTGCCGAGAACGACACTTGGGAGCTCGTGGATCGGCCGAAAGACGCCAAGGTCATCGGATCCAAGTGGGTCTTAAAAACAAAGTACAACAAGGAAGGTACAGTGGAGAGGTACAAGGCACGGCTGGTGGCGAAGGGGTTTGCACAACGCAAGGGCGAGCACTACGACGAAACGTTCGCCCCTTTCGCCAAGTTCACGAGCATCCGGGCGATCCTCGCGGTGGCAGCTACCAAGGACATGGAGCTGCACCAAATGGACGTAAAAACTGCATTCCTGAATGGCATTCTCGACAAGGAGATCTTCATGGAGGTGCCGGAGGGGGTGGACGCGCCGGAGGGCAAAGTGTGCAAACTGCGCAAGTCCTTGTATGGGCTAAAACAGTCGCCAAGGTGCTGGTACCAGCAGATGGATGGCTACATGGCGCAGCTCGGCTTCAAGCGCTGTGAATCTGATCACAGTGTGTATGTGCGGCGCAACAACCAGCTCCATCAGATCGTCGCACTCTATGTGGACGACCTGATTTTGTGTTCATCTGACCTGCAGGCTCTACAACAGCTGAAGGAGCAGCTGAGCAGCAGGTTTCAGATGTCTGACATGGGGGAGTTGGAGAACTACCTCGGGATGAGCATAACGCGGAACCGGAGGGCGCGCACCCTTGAGCTGGGGCAGGCCAAGTACGTGGCCGAAGTGCTGAAGCGGTATGGCATGGAGGACTGCAAACCAGTTGGCAGTCCGGTCTTCACAACGTGTGACCTGAGTGCGGCAATGTCGCCGCAAACAAAAGAAGAGCGGGAGGACATGGCGGGGGTGCCGTACCAGTCTGCGGTGGGCAGCCTCATGTACGCCATGGTGGCGACTCGACCAGACCTGGCCTACGCGGTGGGTCAAGTGAGCAGGTACGTGGCCGATCCAGGGCCACTACACTGGCAGGCGGTCAAGCGCATCCTCCGCTACCTGTAGGCGACGCGGCACGCGTGCCTAAGGTTCGACGGCAAGGGGAGGACTGACCCCTTGCGTCTGGTCTGCTACACGGATGCAGACTACGCCGACGACGTGGACAAGCGGAAGTCCACCTCCGGCTACGTGTTCTTCCTCGCAGGTGCAACGGTCTCATGGTGCAGCAGAAAACAAGACTGCGTCGCCACCTCCACAGTGGAAGCAGAGTACATCGCAGTACCGAAGCCGTCAAGGAGGCGGTGTGGCTCCGCAGGCTATTGGGGGAGCTTGGCGTGCCGCAACGGGAGCCTTCGGTGGTACAAGAGGACAAAACCGGCTCCATCTCGCTGACCAAAAACCCGACGCAGCACAGGAGGACGAAGCACATTGACGTGTGCTACCACTATGCGCGCGACATGGTCCAAAAGGGATAGGTTGTGCTACAACATTGTAGTACAACGCACATGCTCGCGGATTGCTTGACCAAGGCGCAGCCCAAAGATCGGCATGTCCTCAGTGTGGCAGGCCTTGGGCTTACGGGCTATGATGAGCTCAAGAGTGCTATGGAGGACGAGCAGGAGTGAGCAGGGAGGCATCCGGCATGGCATGAGCAAGGGGGAGATTGTTACACATTGCCCCGTGCCATGCCCTGGAGTTGCCGTTTTCAGGGCGATGGCTCCAGATCCTTCTACAATGCATGTTTGCATGCATGGATGGATGTTTCAGAAACTAAAGGACACGCTGGACCAGCTGCAATTTGAATCGCAGCAATCGGCTAAGAATTGAGGGAGTTATGGTCCGTCAAAGTTGAGAGGTGGTGCTGACCGTCCGGGTTTGGACGCCAGACTTGGTACCGGCCGGAAAATTGATCCGGCGGTGACCAGTTCGACTCCCACCACGCACACCATGGCCAAGGCGCCCCTTGGGGGATGCTAGCAGCAATATTCCATGGTTCATTGGAGCCATGTGCACTTCGGAATAGCGGTGTGATGCTTCATTGGGGTCCAGGGCGCTTCGGGCACCCGTCACTCACGCTAGTGCTCTGTCAGGGACAGAGATTCAATGTTGCACTCCGAATGGCGTATCGGGCGCTACGATGGTCCAAATCGCACGCGGTTTGGTGCGTTGGAACGCTTGTGACTAGCACTATAACTTTGCTGATGTGGTCCGTGTCCAGTAATCCACTCCAAATTGATCCCAAGCCCTTCGAACTTTGGGTGTTGCTGAATTCCGTCATAATTCTGCTCACAGAGTGTGTGGCAGCCAGAAATCACATACTTCGTCTAAGACTGCTGCCCAAAAGAGCTGTGAACATCAGGTCGTGGTCAGGCCACGATGGAACCACATTTCCAACAATTCGGTCGTGATCAGTGACGTATGCATCCTTGGGTTGGTCACTGTGCACGCTAGCCATACCGTGCCACTGCTTGTTGAAGGTCTTTGTACTTGCTAGTTGATAACTAGTGTTCCCAACTCATTGTTTTCCCCTCTGACCATTTGTGACTCGTGTTATGCGTTTTCAACGTTGACCACATGAAGTGAAATTTGTTGGTGATGGTTAGTGACATATGCATAATTTGGTTGGTCACTGTGCATTAAAGCCACACCGTGCCACTACATATTAAAGGTATTTGTACTTGCTAGTCGATAACTAGTATTCACAGACCATTATCTTCCACCCTGACCATTTGTAACTCGTGTTATGAGTTGTCAAAGTTTACCACACTTAGTGGCATTATTTGGTCATGGTTTGTGACATATGCCTACTTTGGTTGGTCATCATGCATGGTCTCCACACCGTGCCACAACGTATTGAAGCCCCTTGTGCTTGCTATTTGATACCTGATATTCCCAAACCATTGCTTCCCCCTCTGACCATTTGTGACTCGTGTTATGCGTTTTCAACGTTGACCACATGAAGTGAAATTTGTTGGTCATGGTTAGTGACATATGCATACTTTGGTTGGTCACTGTGCATTGAAGCCACACTGTGCTACTACATATTGAAGGTATTTGTACTTGCTAGTCGATAACTAGTATTCACAGACCATTATCTTCCACTCTGACCATTTGTGACTTGTGTTATGAGTTGTCAATGTTGACCACACATAGTGGACTTATTCGGTCGTAGTCAGTGACGTATGCATCCTTGGGCTGGTCACTGTGCACGCTAGCCATACCGTGCCACTGCTTGTTGAAGGTCTTTGTACTTGCTACTTGATAACTAGTGTTCCCAACGCATTATTTTCCCCTCTGACCATTTGTGACTCGTGTTATGCGTTTTCAACGTTGACCACATGAAGTGAAATTTGTTGGTCATGGTTAGTGACATATGCATAATTTAGTTGGTCACTGTGCATTGAAGCCACACTGTGCTACTACATATTGAAGGTATTTGTACTTGCTAGTCGGTAACTAGTATTCACAAACCATGATCTTCCACCCTGACCATTTGTGACACGTGTTATGAGTTTTCAAAGTTTACCACACTTAGTGGCATTATTTCGTCATGGTTTGTGACATATGCCTACTTTGGTTGGTCATCGTGCATGGTCTCCACATTGTGCCACAACGTATTGAAGACCCTTGTGCTTGCTATTTGATACCCGGTGTTCCCAAACCATTGTTTCCCCCTCTGACCATTTGTGACTGGTATTCTGAGTTGTCAACGTTGACCACACACAGCGGATTTCTTTGGTCAAAGGCAGTACATATGCCTACTTTGGTCAGTCATTGTGCATGGTAGCCACACCGTGCTACTACTGATTGACGGTCATTGTACTTGGTAGTTTAGAACCAATATTTCCATAGCATTGTTTCCTCTCCTCACCGTTTGTGACTCGTGTTATGGTTGGTCAATGTTGACCACCCATATTGAAATTCTCTGGTCATGATCAGTGACATATGCCTAGTTTGGTTGTTTGGTGTGCATATTAGCCACACCGTGCCACTACGTATTGAAGTTCTTTGTCGTTTCTAGTCAATACATAGGCTTCCCAAACCATTGTCTCTCCCTCTGACCATTTGTGACTCGTGTTCTGAGTTGTCAATATTGACCACACATAGTGGACTTATTTGGTCGTAGTCAGTGATGTATGCATCCTTTGGTTGGTCACTGTGCACGCTAGCCATACCGTGCCACTGCTTGTTGAAGGTCTTTGTACTTGCTAGTTGATAACTAGTGTTCCCAACGCATTGTTTTCCCCTCTGACCATTCGTGACTCGTGTTATGCGTTTTCAACGTTGACCACATGAAGTGAAATTTGTTGGTCATGGTTAGTGACATATGCATACTTTGGTTGGTCACTGTGCATTGAAGCCACATTGTGCCACTACATATTGAAGGTATTTGTACTTGCTAGTCGATAACTTGTATTCACAAACCATTATCTGCCACCCTGACCATTTGTGACTCGTGTTATCAGTTGTCAACGTTTACCATACGTGGTGACATTATTTGGTCATGGTCAGTGACATGTGCCTACTTTGGTTGGTCATCGTGCATGGTCTCCACACCGTGCCACAACGTATTGAAGCCCCTTGTGCTTGCTATTTGATACCTGGTGTTCCCAAACCATTGTTTCCCCCTCTGACCATTTGTGACTGGTATTCTGAGTTGTCAACGTTGACCACACACAGTGGATTTCTTTGGTCAAAGGCAGTACATATGCCTACTTTGGTCGGTCATTGTGCATGGTAGCAAAACCGTGCTACTACTGATTGATGGTCATTATACTTGGTAGTTGAGAATCAATATTCCCATAGCATTGTTTCCTCTCCTGACCGTTTGTGACTCGTGTTATGGTTGGTCAATGTTGACCACCCATATTGAAATCCTCTGGTCATGATCAGTGACATATGCCTAGTTTGGTTGTTTTCTGTGCATATTAGCCACACCGTGCCACTACGTATTGAAGTTCTTTGTCCTTTCTAGTCAATACATAGGCATCCCAAACCATTGTCTCTCCCTCTGACCATCTGTGACTCGTGTTATGAGTTGTCAATGTTGATCACACATAGTGGACTTATTCGGTCGTAGTCAGTGACGTATGCATCCTTTGGTTGGTCACTATGCACGCTAGCCATACTGTGCCACTGCTTGTTGAAGGTCTTTGTACTTGCTAGTTGATATCTAGTGTTCCCAACACATTGTTTTCCCCTCTGACCATTTGTGACTCGTGTTATGCGTTTTCAACGTTGACCACATGAAGTGAAATTTATTAGTCATGGTTAGTGACATATGCATACTTTGGTTGGTCACTGTGCATTGAAGCCACATTGTGCCACTACATATTGAAGGTATTTGTACTTGCTAGTCGATAACTAGTATTCACAAACCATTATCTGCCACCCTGACCATTTGTGACTCGTGTTATGAGTTGTCAAAGTTTGCCATACTTGGTGACATTATTTGGTTATGGTCAGTGACATATGCCTACTTTGGTTGGTCATCATGCATGGTCTCCACACCGTGCCACAGTGTATTGAAAACCCTTGTGCTTGCTATTTGATAGTTGGTGTTCCCAAACCATTGTTTCCCCCTTTGACCATTTGTGACTCATGTTATGAGTTGTCAACGTTGCCCACACACAGCGGATTTCGTTGGTCAAAGGCAGTACATATGCCTACTTTGGTCGGTCATTGTGCATGGTAGCCACACCGTGCTACTACTGACTGAAGGTCGTTGTGCTCAGTAGTTGAGAACCGATATTCCAATATCATTGTTTCCTCTCCTGACCGTTTGTGAGTCGTGCTATGGTTGGTCAATGTTGACGACCCATATTGAATTTCTCTGGTCATGATCAGTCACATATGCCTAGTTTGGTTGTTTCGTGTGCATATTAGCCACACCGTGCCACTACGTATTGAAGTTATTTGTCCTTTCTAGTCAATACATAAGCTTCTCAAACCATTGTCTCTCCCTCTGACCATTTCCGACTCATGTTATGAGTTTTCAATGTTAACCACACATAGTGGACTTATTTGGCCGTAGTCAGTGACGTATGCATCATTGGGCTGGTCACTGTGCACGCTAGCCATACTGTGCCACTGCTTGTTGAAGGTCTTTGTACTTGCTAGTTGATATCTAGTATTCCCAACGCATTGTTTTCCCCTATGACCATTTGTGAGTCGTGTTGTACGTTTTCAACGTTGACCACATGAAGTGAAATTTGTTGGTCATGGTTAGTGACATATGCATAATTTGGTTGGTCACTGTGCATTGAAGCCACACTGTGCCACTACATATAGAAGGTATTTGTACTTGCTAGTCAATAACTAGTATTCACAAACCATTTTCTTCCACCCTGACCATCCGTGACTCGTGTTATGAGTTATCAAAGTTTACCACTCTTAGTGACATTATTTGGTCATGGTTAGTGACATATGCCTACTTTGGTTGGTCATCGTGCATGGTCTCCACACCGTGCCACATCGTATTGAAGCCCCTTGTGCTTGCTATTTGATACCTGGTGTTCCCAAACCATTGCTTCCCCCTCTGACCAGTTGTGACTGGTATTATGAGTTGTCAACGTTGACCACACAAAGCGGGTTTCTTTGGTCAAAGGTTGTACATATGCCTACTTTGGTCGGTCATTGTGCATGGTAGCCACACCGTGGTACTACTGAATAAAGGTTGTTGTACTTGATAGTTGAGAACCGATATTCCCATAGCATTGTTTTCTCTGCTGACCGTTTGTGACTCGTGTTATGGTTGGTCAATGTTGACCACCCATATTGAAATTCTCTGGTCATGATCAGTGACATGTGCCTAGTTTGGTTGTTTGGTGTGCATATTAGCCATACTGTGCCACTACGTATTGAAGTTATTTGTCCTTTCTAGTCAATACATAGGCTTCCCAAACCATTGTCTCTCCCTCTGACCATTTGTGACTCGTGTTATGAGTTGTCAATGTTGACCACACATAGTGGACTTATTCGCTTGTAGTCAGTGACGTATGCATCTTTGGACTGGTCACTGTGCACGCTAGCCATGCCCTGCCACTGCTTGTTGAAGGTCTTTGTACTTGCTAGTTGATAACTAGTGTTCCCAACCCATTGTTTTTCCCTCTGACCATTTGTGACTCGTGTTATGCGTTTTCAACGTTGACCACATGAAGTGAATTTTGTTGGTCATGGTTAGTGAAATATGCATAATTTGATTGGTCACTGTGCATTGAAGCCACACCGTGCTTCTACATATTGAAGGTATTTGTACTTGCTAGTCGATAACTAGTATTCACAAACCATTATCTTCCACCCTGACCATTTGTGACTCGTGTTATGAGTTTTCAAAGTTTACCACACTTGGTGACATTATGTTGTCATGGTCAGTGACATATGCCTACTTTGGTTGGTCATTGTGCATGGTCTCCACACCGTGCCACAGCGTATTGATGCCACTTGTGCTTGCTATTTGATACTTGGTGTTCCCAAACCATTGTTTCCCCCTCTCACCATTTGTGACTCGTATTGTGAGTTGTCAACGTTGACCAAACACAGCGGATTTCTTTGGTCAAAGGCAGTACATATGCCAAGTTTGGTCGGTCTTTGTGCATGGTAGCCACACCGTGCTACTATTGAATGAAGGTCGTTGTACTTGGTAGTTGAGAACCAATATTCCCATAGCATTGTCTCCTCTCCTGCCCGTTTGTGACTCGTATTATGGTTGGTCAACGTTGACCACCCACATTGAAATTCTCTGGTCATGATCAGTGACATATGCCTAGTTTGGTTGTTTGGTGTGCATATTAGCCACACCGTGCCACTACGTATTGAAGTTCTTTGTCCTTTCTATTCAATACATAGGCTTTCCAAACCATTGTCTCTCCCTCTGGTAATTTGTGACTCGTGTTATGAGTTGTCAATGTTGACCACACATATGGGACTTATTCGGTCGTAGTCAGTGACGTATGCATCCTTTGGTTGGTCACTGTGCACGCTAGCCATACTGTGCCACTGCTTGTTGAAGGTCTTTGTACTTGCTGGTTGATAACTAGTGTTCACAACCCATTGTTTCCCCCTCTGACCATTTGTGAATCGTGTTATGCGTTTTCAACGTTGACCACATGAAGTGAAATTTGTTGGTCATGGTTAGTGTTATATGCATACTTTGGTTGGTCACTGTGCATTGTAGCCACATTGTGCCACTACATATTGAAGGTGTTTGTACTTGCTAGTCGATAACTAGTATTCACAAACCATTATATTCCACCCTGACCATTTGTGACTCGTGTTATGAGTTGTCAAAGTCTACCACACTTAGTGGCATTATTTGGTCATGGTTTGTGACATATGCCTACTTTGGTTGGTCATCGTGCATGGTCTCCACACCGTGCCCCAACGTATTAAAGCCCCTTGTGCTTGCTATTTGATACCTGGTGTTCCCAAACCATTGCTCCCCCCACTAACCATTCGTGACTCATATTATGAGTTCTCAACGTTGACCACACACAGCGGATTTCTTTGCTCAAAGGTAGTATATATGTCTACTTTGGTCGGTCACTGTGCATGGTAGCCACACCGTGCTACTACTGATTGACGGTCATTGTACTTGGTAGTTGGAAACCAATATTCCCATAGCATTGTTTCTTCTCCTGACCGTTTGTGACTCGTGTTATGGTTGGTCAATGTTGACCACCCATATTGAAATTCTCTGGTCATGATCAGTGACATATGCCTAGTTTGGTTGTTTGGTGTGCATATTAGCCACACCGTGCCACTAGGTATTGAACTTCTTTTCCTTTCTAGTCAATACATAGGCTTCTCAAACCATTGTCTCTCCCTCTGACCATTTGTGACTCGTGTTATGAGTTGTCAATGTTGACCACACATAGTGGACTTATTCGGTCGTAGTCAGTGAC